>JH814853.1:86818-168991 GCA_000296255.1 Omphalotus olearius VT 653.13
CCATAAGCATGTAAGTATCTATCTATTAATCCGTGCCGTGTACACGCATACACGATAGCAGGCGGGAAACTTGCGACCCTGGCAAAGCTTCCGGTACATCGAATTCCATCCAAGCTCGAGCAAATTTCTGATTCCCGTTTTTGATACGGTAAGTAAGGATATATTCAGATAGAATTGCAGTGCTGCGCCCGCAATGCGTCGTCATCGCAAGGGATCGAAAGCTGAGGTGAATAAGCTTGAGTTCGGGTCAACGCGGGACGAATGGCGACTTCTCAAAGTTCCTCATTCAAGTCCGTGAAGCTTGCTGGGAACGTGCCGAGCAGACACTTTGTACAAAGTACCGTGCCGGTCCCCCTAACTTCTATCATGAAGACTGCGGAGTATTCAAGCATCATGCATCAACGTTCATTGGTGAGGCTCAGATTCCCAATGGGTAGTGAGTAGAGTATGAAGCTACATAAGTCTCTTTAGTATCATTAACTTTTAGGACATATATCAATTTGGAAGTAACTGGTGCAAGATGGGGATTGTCAAAAGTACAAATGGTGATGGTTGGATGATGAGTAGAAATATAGATGTTAATTCGGATGTTTGCAGTATGTACGGAAATTGGTGAGCGGTTGTGAAAAGGGCTGGGTTGGAGTCGATGCATGTATAAGGTAGAATTGAGTGATTGGAGGTTTGTGGAGAAAAAGAAGGCTTGAATCTCAAATGCAAATGAAGGAAGTGGAGGAGGTACAGTACATTACTTGCAATATGCTAAATACAAAAAGAGCAAAAAAGAACTGATTCTCTCTGATAGTCGTGAAGGGTAGCAACGTGAAATCTCGGAAGCACATGAGGAGGCAAAGTGTAGCCGCCCTCCGGCTGAGTACATGGTGGATGGAAACGTAGAAGCGATAATGGAAAAGAAATGACCGGTGCTACGAACCGAACAGAAACAGAAAAGAACTTGGAAAACAAACAGAATATACTTCGGACCCGCACCACGCCGACGTAAATCTAGGTCGGGCGAAAGGCAGCCGGACTCGAGCAGTCCCGAAAACCACAATGTCGATTCATTGGGATGGATATCGACAATCCAGAAACATTGTCGAATGCGACCCCATGCGGTCATGACTGCGCAGCTCGAGTCGCAGCACGGGGTAAATCAGATCCCAAGGAAAGCAACAGATCCTCGAATTTGAAAGGCATCCATAGAATTCGAGGGGGCGAAGGGTTGGGGGAGAATAAGTGGACAAAAGACACGGCTGTCATGGCAGGCTTTGTGCGGCTTAAGTCATCGAGAGTGATACACGTAAAAAGGCGTGAGGGGAGATGGAGTTTCCGTGGGCGTGCAGGTATAGAGATACACACTAGGAAGTGAACCAGCCTGTCAGAAGCACCCGTGCAGGGTCTGATGACTGAAACCCATCGAGTCATAGATATGAATGAATGGATGGATAGATCAGGGTAAGCAAAGCAAATTTTGAAGAAACCGTAGAGGGACTCGGAAAGACAGTGTGTAGAAATCTCTGAACATACGCATATGAAGATGATATCCAAGAAACAGAAACGGTCTTCTTCTGGTCGTCGAGGTCGTAGTTTTCGTGGAGTTTGCCTAGTCATACAACAACGATGCACACAGAGGTGATAAGGAGGTATGCGGCGGATATACAGGGGGTGCAGATAAATAGGTGGATAAATAGCTGCCGGGGGCGTTTGGAATTTACGCATAGGCAGCATGAGAGCTGGTCAACAAGCTTTCAACAGTGTCTGAGCACGTACAGCGTGCTTTTTGCCAACGAGCAAGTTGGCGGTTTTGACAGTCGATGAATAGAGATGATTAATGCCATTTTCATCCAACACGCGGGAGAAACGGTTGACGAGACCGTGTTTGTCTTAATAGCAAAATAAAATCTGTGAGAAATTAAACGGCGACAGTGCAAAGCAGCCCAAACTCACCTAATCCGAATCTTCTCAAATCAATCTGCAAGCACTTGAGCGTGTTGCATTCTGTATCGTCGTCGTCCTCTATGCCATCCTCCCCGTCCACGCTTCCAGAGGATCGCCCCCTCCTCTCTGACCTTGCATCTGATTCATTTCCAACATCATTGTCGTCCCCATTCATCTTCCTGGCAAGCCTCTCATACGCTGCATCTAGCTCCTCACCACATATTACCATGTGCCGATCGTTAGGCGGGAACAACAAGGCCAACAGTTCCGCTTCAGTAGTGAGCGAAGATCCTTCACTCGTTCGAGTGAGGGAAAAGAACGGTACACGAAGGTTCGGGCGGGAAGCGTTGTTACTGTGATCACTTGTGCTGCGACTGCTGGTGGATACGGACCGAGAGTTCGATCGCAAGGTCGTCGTGAAAGGCACGAACGTGGCAGATGGAAGAGTGTTAATGGGTGAAAGAGGTGATAGCGGTCCACCCATGCCCATGAGATGTTTCGAATAGGGGCGGTGGGAAGACGCTGATGCAGGAGGGGGTTGAGATGGGGCCGTCACTACAGCAGTGTTTTTGGCAGGATCGTTGCAGGAATGCGAGGAAGTGACTGAGGTGAGAGAAGAGGTAGAATGATTGCGGCTTGTTGGGGAATGCGAAAAGTAGCCATCCTCCTCAAGGTCATCTTCATCATCGGTAAGGGATGAAGAGGACTCATATTGTGCCGAGTCGACTGAACCCGACCGAATGCGAGCGTGTCCGCGTGGGGTAGAGAGCGCATTGTAGAAGACGTTGGTGAACGTCGGGCGCTGAGACGATTTTGATGCCGCATTTTTTGAAGAATCGGGTATCGGAATCAGGTCCGGGTAGGCAATAAGTTTTATGATTTTGAGTGACCAGTGCTCGACACTCTCGTCCGAAAGGCCTACGCAAATCAGGTCTGGAGTTAATATGTGAACATCACCCGATGTAGGAGAGTGAGACTTGGTTCGTGAAGGAGTTTGGGTGCCACTTGCATTCTCAGAGAAAATCATAGAGGACGACAAGGATCCAGTATCGGTAGTGCTTCGGGTCCTCGTGAGGACAGCGCCTGGTAATGTCGTAAATGGCGGTAAATCGGCGGCGTCGTGAGGGTCGACGAGTGGGGAGAGGGGCGGAGAGAGAAGACTATTTGTGAGAGAATTTTCTTGAATCGAGTACAGATCGAAGCCTGCTTCGGAGAATAGGGCCATGGCTTCTTGTAGACGGGATTCTTTCACCTGTGCGAAGTACAAGGTCAGCGGAGAGACACGAAGGGGCTAGAAGCAAGCTCACGAAGATGAAATCACTCATGTAGGATGACTGGTAAAGGATCGATATCCCGGCAGCGGCTAAGGGTGCGGACAGCTCGTTTACTCGAGCTCCAGCATCATCTAGACACGAGGAGGGTGAAAACTCGCACGAGAGCTGGTCAAAGGGTTACTCACCAATTGGATCGCTATGGGAGTCTATCTGCAGGACATTCCACTTTTCGTACGAGATCTCAATAGGCTCATGGACATGAGGATCAGAGAAATTTTTCCGACTTGAGCCTGAACCGGAACGAGATCGTTGTCTCTGCCTATCGCGTCTAGCTATGGACTCAAACTCGACTAGAGACTGAGCGTCCGCAAAAATCGAGAGCTCGATCTCGTTGCATGTAAGATTGAGAAAAGTCGAATTAGGCTGGAGAATTTGACGGATGACTGAAGCTGAAAGACTAGGAAGACGAGAACGTGGAATGTGAAGGAGAGAAAGGGAAACAGGAAGAAGGGAGATGGTAACTTGCATGGCTCATCCAGAGAGTCGTCAGAGGGGAGCATTCGAGAAGACCCCGCTTGCTCTATTTACATATTCCCCTTTCTAGCCCCGGTCCGAATTCCCGCCATTTGACTCGGTCTGCTCACACGCATTTACCCTCATGATCCCTGTATATTTCTTTTTAATATCGAGCAGGCGTTGCAGGTGCGTGTATTGCACAGATCTTCGGTACGAATGAAGCATGAACAACTCTTACTTCGGGCACCGAAGGAGCTTCAACTCAATGTGCATTCGTGCGCCGGCAGTAGTGCGTCATCTCGTCATTCTGGAACCAAGGTATATGCCTCGCAAGTGCCGTTTCCCATGAGAGCATAATTCTCAGACACACATGCCCATGCTTCGAAGAAAATCTGCAAGTTTGTGTAAACTCTGCCTGCATTCTCGCCGCTCGGTCTGAGTCTGCGTCGACCGATCGTGTGCACTTCCATCAGATCACAAGTGCTAAATTGTTGACTTGCTGGATTTACTCCAGGTTAAAAGTGCTTCCGGGGCCGAACCTAACCCCTTTTTGGGTTCAGATTAGCTTTTGTGGCGGTGGCGTTTCTCTATAGTTTGCAGGTACATAGATAGTTTTCAGGTAATTCTTCACGGAAAAAGTAGATGAAGAACTGGAACGTTCTTCCACTGGCACTGGGCTTTCATGTTCCCCTTTGAAGCCAAAGAGTATGCTCTGTAGGCCGGCCGGATTTGATGGAGGAATTTGATGAGATGAAGCAAATCACGATCTGATCGACGATGAGGACAAATTACAATTACGTGAGCATCCCTGAGTTTCCGTCCGGTCTGCGGGGGTCCGGCTTCCGGGCTGTCCCTTGGACTTTGTATCGCGTCACTGGAGCTTTTGATATTCCCTGAACGATATGTTCTCGAATATTTTCGTTTTCAATGCAAGCCCGATGCAAGCATATTCTTTCTGTAGCTGGAGCCGGTACTATACAATTCACCGAAGCTTATAAATGGCTCTAACACCTCGGAAGAACTTGAAGCATGACTATTGCAAATTATTCTATTTTTTTGCGGAGGACGTTGGTGATTTGCTCGTATGTACCTTCCAAGTTCCAGCACTCAGGAGCCTCTCAGGCTAGCAGAACAGGTGACTGGCCCTTTTCGCATCTGCCACATTCAGCTTCTCTTTTCTCTTCCTAGATTCCCTGGCTTCGAGCGGACATTAAATATAGACTTAGTATGATATAGTATGATATATCCAGTCACCTTCGAAGACATGGTAAGTAGCACGCGCCGGAGACCCAAGATGGACTTCGTGTTCTGCACAATGCACATGGCGGCAAACAATTGTCTTTTCGTTCTTTCAATTCATTCGGCTTGACGAAGAATTGACGCGGTTTTCTCTATTTTGGCCTGTCCGCATTTGTCGTGCTTCTCGAGTAACTACACACCCATTGGGAGTTAGCCTGAGCTCACCTGGCTTCGGAGACTCGGCAGCCACGTCTTGTGAAGGGCGTAAAGTGTACGATGAGGATACCATGTACGCATATTTCAAAAGTTCGATCCGAACTTCTGCCCCTTCTACTACTTACAAGGAGCTCCACTCTGCATGGCCTTCGCACCTCACCGCAGTGAATACTCCATTTCAGAGTTGACTTCGGCCTTCTGGTCCTCCTAGGAGCTGCACCACTCGGCGGCTATGATCGGCCCTATCTCGAATATTAACGTCAACGAATCATTTGGCGTCTTTGAGTACTACCTCGCGTTATCTGTCTGTCTAGAACGTGGCAAGTGATTCGAGATCCTCGAAGCAAACAAATAAATAAGTTTATTCCCTCACGATTTCTTAGTCGGACTTGACACGTTCATAAATCGATGGACTGTAAGTAACACTCGAATGACCATATTCTCGTAGCCCCGTATCATCAATACACCATGAAAGCTCATCACCTGGGCTATGTATATCATATCATGGCTAAGCAAACCATAAGCACATCCCTCTCTAGGTAATTGTTCTTAGCATCTCATGCGGTCTTTCCTTGCCGCAAAAGAACACTGACTACTCTTCGCACACAGGCAACATTGGAAAAGGTAAGAGAGGTCAAAGTCACTGGAGTTGGACTGGCATAGTCTATTCGGCGTGTACTCCAGAGATAAGAATGAATCTCGGTCGTCGGTACGAGATCTTTATATGACGCCAGAAGAGATCATCAACTAACATAGTAGAGCCTAGATCTGTGTTTGCTTTTTACATACTCCCTACTTATTTCTGTGCGCTACTGTGGCACAAAACTCAGTCTATCTGGAAAGACAACGACTAACTAGGGAGAACGAATGCTGTACATACACCTCACTTGGTCCGCTAGGATTTCACGGGATTCTTTGTATCTCATCGGTATCCCGGTCTAGGAGGGGCCTTACCTACCGACTTGATAAGGATAGTTTCCTCGGCGCAGAAATATCAAACTCCAGTGGGGAACTTACCCACTTGGCTCGAGCATATTTGTTGTACCTTGATTGCAAAATATGGCGTTGGTGACTTTGAAATGCTAAGACCCATTTGTTCTAGCAAGTCGCGCCCTAAATTACAGACAGATCATAGATTATTATATTTAAAAGCACGTCGTGAACTGCACACTAATCTTCTATTTGAGTAGGTAGTCTTTCTATGCAATTCCATTGTACTTACTCTTAAGAGGAGCGCTACATTGCTGTAAAGACTAGCTGAGTTTTCGACAAGTTCCGGCGTGGTGGCGTTAGTACAGCTCGGGGTGTTTAGTCTATTTCATTGAAACGCAAACAGTTTTGACTTGCGCGGAGTCCAGAAGAGTTTCGTGAGTAAGACGCTTCAAAAGCATACTCTGACAGACGCTGGCCCTGTGTGTTGACGAGCCGATGAGGACTGACTCCCAGAGAAATTACCAAAGTACGCAAAGGTTATTTCATTAACACGCGAACGACGACTGCCTTATCCAAAAACGAATTTTGGAAATTGGCGTGAGGTAAAATCGAATTCGCTAGTGTTTTATAAATCAATCTTCACGGGTAATGTTATACACTAGAGACAGAAGAGCATTGGTATGGTCTAGACTTGATTACTGTATGTCTTGTGACAAAGCATAAAATCGGACGGACCTGCCCCACTCATCGAAAACGGTCCATCTATTTGCAACCTCCATTGAGCAAGAGAGTTCCGTTACGTTCGGAAACGAAAACATATCGTTGAAATTCTTTGCTTCCCACAGACTAGTCATGTCAAACGAACAAATTCCGTATGTGATAGCTTCCGACACATGAAGGCGGTGAGAGTAGTATCAAAGAGATTGCGGATAGCAATGCGCTCCATGCTAAGAGGTGGACCGTGCTAGCGCGCAGTGCAAACATTCATGTGGAGCACCAGGCGAGATGGGCCAAAGGGTATCAGAGGGCGCAGCATCGTACCCGCAAGGAGAAGACAGGCGGATTGGATTAGACTCTAGAGATGCCGAATTGTACTATCGTCGGGGACAGACGGAATGCGAATGCCCTTTCTAATGACTTGAGACGTGTGTCGCCACAGGTCTGCCACAGGTTGACGACTGCTGTGAATTCTTCGCACTTGCGTATGTTCGCCTCGACCCGGCAGGGTATAGGGTAAAGCAGGCTTGCTGACGATTGAGAGTCCAGACGGTACACTAGCAAGAGTGTCTTTCTTCGTGAGCCAAACACGTTTGTATTTGCCACGGCACGGGCGTTCAACGTTCAATATATGCGTTGAGAGATTCTCCGAATATCCGGGTATTGTAGAAACATAGAAAGAGGTTATGTACCAGTTCCATATTTTGCAGAAAGTATCTCGCAGCTTGGGTCAAAGTTGGGTTGTGCTTGAAGAATTCAAAAGCTTTGGCGGCGATGTATGTCATGGAAATACAGGAAAGAAGATGAGAATTTGTCCGTCACCAGGACATCGTTGAGGTTGAGTCTGAAAGGATTGAGACTTGAAACATGTGGATGCCGCAGGCAAAACACATTTCACACAAACTTGTGCGTCGACATCGACTCGTCAACTCATCGACCAGCCAGACGACGAGGTCGCTTCTCATTTGTCGCGTTCGTTCTTTACTTATGCTATAGCTTGGATATTCTATGGTAATAATTCAATCTCACAATGAGTGCTATTTCCGATCCACCTCTCGGAACCATTGTCGAAGTCTCCGTCGGCCGAGGTGTCGTTCGCTTCTCTGGTGCAACTGCATTCAAGCCTGGTAAATGGGTTGGGATTGAGCTCTATGAGCCAAATGGGAAGAACGATGGATCTGTGGGCGGTGTGCAATACTTCAGTTGCAAGATGAACTATGGTGTCTTCGTTCGGGCCAGTCAAATAAAGGGAACATTTGGCTCTGAAAGAGACAATGTTCGTGCGCCACCGAGTACTCCTGCTCGTAATGCTCGTCCATCTCTTGGTCACCAAAGAACGAGTAGCAATTCGGGCTTGTTGCGAGCAAATTCGATAAGAACATCCTCGCCATCTGCCTCTGGCTCGTCTCGCTCAGGCAGTCCCTCAAAGCCCACTGTTACCACTCCTGGTCCTTCTTCACGTATAGGACGACTAGGTCAGCCGTCTCCTACGAAGAAATCGCCTTCTCTCTCCCTTCATAAACCCCGAAAGTCTCTATCACTTCGTCAGTCACCTCTGCAAGACGCCTCTTCTCCACTTGCTTCCTCTCCTCCAAATGGTGCACCATTACAACAAAGAGTTTCTTCACCGCTTGCATCGACCCCCCCTCCCCCCCAAGACTCACCACCCACCGTTAAAGCTGCTTTCGCGCGTCCTCCGTCTTCGCTCGGCCAGCCACGTATCTCACTGCCAACATCAGCTCCAATTCCAGCTGATGTGGTAGATGACAGCGAAATTCAGGAACTTCGGGCAAAGATTCGCGTCCTTGAAGCAAAACGCGCAGACGACGCGCGTCATGTGCGTGAACTCGAGACTCGTCTCTCTGAGGCGGAATCGTTCGTGGCTCTTCGTCCCAAACTGCAAGCAAAACTTGCCTCGCAACAGACGGAACTCGCAGCTACGCGTCGAGAGCTTGCGGATGCTCAGCAACTTTCACAATTAGCTGAAGGAAGGGTCTTAGATGCGCAAGAGCAGATGGAGATGACCATGTTAGATAAGGAGATGGCAGAGGAGAGGGCTGAAATGGCTGAAGCTGAACTGGAGGAATTGAAGGAGAAACTTGCTATTGCAGAGGTAGAATTGGAAGTTTTGAAGGAAGAGAAGGAGCTAGAAGGGGACACTGGCGTTACCACTGACGCACCAGGGAAGGATTCCTTAGCATATATTCAACTTGAAAAGCAGAACGAACGTCTGAAGGAAGCACTACTCAGGTCTGAACATTCTGAACTCATAACGAGTGTCTTACTCACTATGTATTGAAGGCTGCGAGATATGACACAAGAAACGGATCAAGAGCAGCGGCGACGCATCGCTGAAATGGAGAAGGATATAACCGGTCTGGATGAACTGCAATGTAGCTTCCTGATTTCCCGCTTCATGCATGTCTCTGACTGTCTTGGGTGTAGCACAATACGACTCCACTTTGATCAAGTTAACTAACGCGGAGACGCAAATCGAGGATCTCAAGCTACAGCTGGATGATGCTTTGGGCGCGGAGGATCTCCTTGTACAGCTGACGGAGCGCAATCTTATGCTTGGAGAGGTATGTGACGTGTTCATGCACATTTCTTTGTGCTAAATGCTGCTCCTAGAAAATTGAAGAGATGAGGATCACAATAGAGGATTTGGAAGCCTTGAAGGAGCTCAACGACGAGCTGGAAGAGAATCACATCGAGACCGAGAAGGCGTTACATGAGGATATTGGTGTGTATTGTCCGGCTTTGGTTCAATTCGTATCAATGATTAATGTTTGAACAGAAACACGGGACACCCAAATTCGGGAGCACAGTCGAAGGATTGAAGTGTTGGAAGAAGCATGCCAAGATTATGAGAACACCATCACTCAATTCAGAGAACTGGTCGTGCAGCTGCAAGGGTATGATCTATTTCCACTTCAAGGGCCACTCATTAATCCTTCCATTTCAGCGAACTTGATACACTTCGCGCTCAAACCCAGACTGCTCAAAGCGAATCCGCGACTGCGGCATCCCAAACAGCCCAAATGATGTATCTGAATCTCAAGCTACAGAGTACTGCCTCGAAGAACCAAGCTCGTAACATTGAGCTGGAACTCAAGAAGATTGAGGCTAAGGAGCGGGCTGAGGAATTAGCTATCATCAAGGTTCGTATATGTCTTTTTGAAAGGATCTTGTTTGTCTCACCAAATGACCCCTTCACAGCCGTATCTGCCTCAGCTATATGTCGAGTCAGACAATGACGCGGCTCAGTGCTACTTATTCTTCCAACGCTTGGCCAATAAGGCTGATTTGATTAGTATGACTGTCGCTCAAACTCACGGTCTCCCCGAGTCTTTGGATGGAGATGTTTCCGACGTGCTTGTTGGAGTCTGTGATGTATGTCTTTCTACATTCATCGGATACCACCTTGTGCACACTTCTCACACCTGTCTTCAGATGCGTGGTCGCATTTCGGGCTTGACAACACTCTGCAAACGCTTTGCTTCCATTATACGACGAGCCGACGTTGAAACGTTTTTGAATGTGGGCAGGCTCTATCCCGAAATTGCTCCTCTAGAGAAGCGAATTGATTTACACGTCGATCTTTTGAGGAGAGACGAATTCCGTGAGTCAGAGTGTGTTGCGGATATCGCCAAGTGCGTCGTTGCCTTAACTATTGGTATGACTGTGTTCTAACTCTAGCTCTCGCTCAGGATCCAGGCACAGTTCAATCATCTCGCAGAAATGTACTTCAGCGGGTTCGAGTTTGACATTGGCGAACGAGAACTTGGCTATCTGGCATCGTTTGATATCGACTTGGATCTCTTTGCTGCCTCCATTGGAATGGCAAAGACATCTGTCCAGGGAATCTTGAAAGATGACGGTAAACAATGCACTACGACATACACGCTTTTGATGATCTGATTAGTTCTGCATCTTTCATCAGAAATTGTTGCGGATATGGGCGGATTCGATATCAATACAGAGCTGTTTGAGCCGTTACAGAAGCTGCTTGACAGGAGCAAGAGTGCAAAGAACTCTTCCAAGTGAGCTGATATCCTGCAACGCTCTTTACATCCTTCTCACTGGTCCCACAGGAAAATGACGAAACGTCTGGAAGAGCTTACTCAGAGCTCATCCGCGCTCAAGGCTCACCTCCTTCCGCAGATGGAGGCTTTGAGCAACACTGTGCAAGAGCTTGTTAATTTCGGTATCTCGGTATGCGAATTGCTTGCCGTTCTTACTGAGAACTTGACACATTTGTTGCACTGTAGTTGGCACAACAAATTCTTCCGCACCTAAATGATGTCCGAAGCTCCAGAGCAGCTTTCCAATTGACCACCGTTCTGGGTCACGCGAAGCAGCTCGCTGCCACCACGGCTGGCGCTAATTCAAAGCCTGGCACATTGTGGTGGGAAGCTGTAGGCGAGACGATCACTCAGCTGATTCAGGAAGGTAGCAAGTTACTGCCTTTGACCATGGAGAATGAGAACGTCCTGAAGAGTATGTATTATTCGTTGTAAATGATGTTCGGCTCACTAATGTCTTGTCTATTCGTAGTCACTGGAATTTCTCCTTGGGTCACTCGAGTTGATGAGATCAAAGCTGCTTTGGCAGTGAATGTCGAGGCTGAGAGAAAGGTTGCTCAGCTGAACGACGAGATACAAGGCCTCGTACGCAGTCTCAAGACCAAGGACCAGAATATTCAAGAACTCGGAGTAAAGATCGAGCTAATGGTACGACGAATGGAAGCAGCCAAGAAGCAGGGCGAGACCATCACCGATCTGGAGGTCGAGCTAGCGAAGGCTAGGAAACAGGAACGTGCTTACGAAGAGGCAATGGAGCAACTACAAGCCGATTTGGATTTGCTGGAGCAAGACAACGCCAAGTTAAAGGTGCAGACTGCAGGACTGGAGCAATCAGGTAAATCTTCTGAACACGCAATGCTGGTCAGCCCATTGATTTTCACCTTTTCAGCGCCCGGCAAGGAAGCTACGGAACCTGAGAATCCAGCAATAGAGAGTAATCTAGACACAAATCAGTTGTATGACCAGGTACGTGAACTATCTACTGGCTGCTGTCTCCGCTTTCTTACGCATGTAATTAAGTATTACGCTCTTCGTGGCACATTGAAGTTCCTCCGCATGGAAAATGCCTACCTTAAGGGTCACGATCTGCTTAAGGAGATCAAGTCTTTGCCTCCAATACCAGAACCCATAGCTCGTCAGCCCACCCCTCCATTAGACCCATCAGGTCTCTCGGACACCGATGACTCTGACTCAGAAGTTGCTCCTCCGCCCCCTACGTTACGTTCTCTGGCAACGGAAACGAAACTCTTGTACCGCGACGTCATCAAATTCTCATCCTCTACCAAAGTTGTTGATCTTTCAGAGCTTAATGCCAAACGCGAGGAAGCCAGCGCAAATGGCGGGAACGGAAAGGTTTGGCTACCTAGGAAGAAGATGCCCGCACAACAGGTCATGGAGCGCAAGATGCAAGCAGAGAGACTGAGTAGACGAGTGAGAGGGTTGCTCGACAGAGCTAATGCTATTACTGTCTCGTCGTAGGTTCTACAGCCATCTTGTTGCTTTTTAATGAATACTATAGTTTGGATTTTCGTATCTTTCGTCGCTCGTTGTATACCATTTTGCTCCACTATACCATTGTTTTTGGTCTATGCTTTATGTTATTGAAATGTTTATTGCATGGCTGTTCGTCATATGGAGAACTAGTTGATAGACCGCAAGTATGTATTACAACACTAGACTGTTTAACAGAGCACGATAAGGATATATGTAATTTCACTGGAGTCCATTGCTGCATGCGACTGACCCGAAAGGAAAAACAATATGACACTGAGTCGAAGAATGAACGAAATAAAGATCGAGTAAATAACCACCAGAGGCAATCATACAGAATGAGAATGCAATGCATAATATACCTGGCCGGTACATTAGCGTGCATAAAGGCAGTGATCTATGAAGACTCACAATGACGTTTGATGCTGAAGTGTAATCCATATGCCCCTCAAAGAAAGACGCAGTGTTAGTCATGATTTCATTTAAACAACCTTTTTCTTTGCTCGGGGTGTCTTAGGTGTCCTAGGCACCTGACTCTTCTTGGGCGACTGCGAATGCGCAGAGCGAACGGAGAACGGACCAGCTGAGGGTGGAGCCAGTGCGCCATTCTTTCTCGAGCGGGACTGTGGACGGCTACGTGGGGCGGGTTTGGAGGTACTTTGAGACGTCGCAGGGGCGCGTCGTGTGCGGAGGTGATATCGCTGGG
Source organism: Omphalotus olearius VT 653.13 (assembly GCA_000296255.1). Classification (NCBI taxonomy): domain Eukaryota; kingdom Fungi; phylum Basidiomycota; class Agaricomycetes; order Agaricales; family Omphalotaceae; genus Omphalotus; species Omphalotus olearius. The sequence continues at coordinate 99,931 of JH814853.1, forward strand.
GAGGAGACGTCGAGTCCACGGGAAGAGGGGGCGAAGAAGACTTGGGTGGACATGGCGAAGCAGAAGCTTCGGCGCGCTGCTTTTTCTTCGGAGGGGGAGATGTGTCGATTTCTGCCGGAGACGGCGAAAGAGACCGGTGTCGCTGAATAGTTCTCTCATCTCGTGGTGAAGAAAGTTGTGGCAATTCGAGTTCGGAAAGAGGGACCGGGGGAGATGAGAGTAGGTCGCATTCAGACGGCAAGCCCCGCCCAGGAAGGGGTTTCGGCTCGGTTACGTGGTCAGACCCCGAAAGTAGTAGATTGATATCTAACTGAGAGGCAGGAATAGAACTCGTATCATGAACCTGCCACTGTAAAGAGCCATTCGGTGTGACAAAGGGTGTAGTGATGTATGGCTCTGAACCCTGCGAGTCAACGTATTCGAGGGGGGGTTGGGATTGAGAAGGTGAAGACCATTGACTTTGCTGTGAATGAGGCAGAGGCTGAGAGTCCGTAAGGTGGTCATAACTGTTCAGATCAGCAAACCCTCTAGTCCGTGGCAAGAAAGTCGTGTCCACTGTTAACACCTCCCTAGTGCCGCTTTTTCCCAACCCCCTCGCAGAGCTACCTTGGACGTGCGGCTCATCTCCCCTTTCATCTGTCCGCATTCGTTTGAGAGGCCTCGGACCAGGTTGCACCTGACGTGCAGGTCGGTACGGCCGAATCGCAGGCAGTTCACTTTCATAGGCGAAATCTCTGACTTTGATCCCCAGCTTCGCTAGTTCCTCAACGGTAGGCTGAATAGCTTCTTTGGGGTCCTCATCAGCTGGTTCCGTGGCCTGCAACGTCAACGGCTTCGGGTGGGAATTGGGCCGTGGATTCGCCGATTCAACATTTGATAATCTTGGTGGCTTTTCAATGGACAGCCCTTGAGGATTTATTGCATCTAACACTAGATTCATTTTTCGACTCACAGATGTAGAAGACGATGATATTTGTGACGCGAGCTTGGTGTAAAATACAGAAAAGCCACTGCTGGTTGGTTCCGAAGACAAAGCCTTTGAAGACACGGATAAATCGAGTTCAGCGGTCATTCAAAGATACCTTGGAGTAGCTTTTCACAAGAAAGGCGAATCACAAATCCAGTTAGCTGAGTGCCGTCGATGAAGGAGAAGAAAGAAAGATGCGTTTCAAACTCCGCATTCTCATTTCAGGCTTTCAGCGCGAAAGACATGTGATTATCACATGACTCTCCGTTTACTATCGATGACCCATCGATGACTCGTGGTGAGTCAGGCAAGTGCGTCTCATAAATTTAGCTAAGGCTACGTTGATGAGATGAACCAGTCAATTACATAAATTGAATTCCGAAAGAGTTACGAATACAGCGGGTAAAAGGCTCATTAGAGCGATACTATGTAGCATGTGCTAAAAGGAGGTGATGTGTAGTATGAACCCGTCATTCATAAGACCGTGAAGAAACATAGTAGAAACATGTCCAAGTGCGTGATTTGAATCAAAATGCATGTCCGTAATCTAAGCAGCGACAACTCCGGCGTCCATGTAAGTCTGGATACCCCATCGATATGAGTCTTGCCTCGGTACGTCGTCTGTGGGTGTAAACAGTGCCGGATCAGCATCAAGAGACCGCAAGAGCCATTGCAGTTGCTCGTCATGCTTCATGCTATCGAAGTTCGTGAATGCCGGAAGCTCAGCTGGCTGGGTGGCACTCCGAAGTATAAGCTCCGAAGGCTCAGGAGTAAGACAGGGTGAAGGCGTTGAGGTGGCGAACGAAGAATGCGTAAGTGCTGGTGATCGAGTCATAGAACGGGAAGGAACAGAAGGTACCGCCAAATAAGAATCGTTAGGTGGGATAGCCGCGGGGTATTGGAACGTCGAAGACGTATTATGAGCGATGAAGCCGTCGTAAAATTGGGTAGGATAGCTTGGATAGGTAGGGGCCATGTTGAAGTATGTATCATTACTTGCGGAGTTGGACTTTCCGGTGGCTACAAACGAAAAAATAATTAGGTTCTCCGTTCCAAGAGGTTAGAAGAGACTTACAATCGGAGGGAGGAGGTAGGGAAACCTTCGGTAAAACAAGCATAGGCTGGATTCGAGAGCTCTTTTGAGCACGAATATAACGTAAAGGAGCCGCCTGGGTTTCAGAAAGAAGTGTTTCAATATCGAGTGTTGAAGGCTCGATCCCATGTTTACTGCGCAAATGGGCGGCGAACGCGGATCGACGTTTGATGCTGCAATGCACAACTTGTGAATCAAAACCTCAGTACATGTATGAATACACCTACGAGGAAAAACAATCCTCCACGGGACATTGATATGCACCGCCCTTACAGTGAAACTCCTTACAATGACGCGTTCGCGAGGACGGGTCACTAAAGACCTTACCACATCCTGGCTTCCTGCAAGCATGTGGCTTGGCCCTAGTGCTATGAGGAGACGAATGATAGATGTCAAGGCAGGGTATACATAGTAGGTGAAGAAGCTCACTGTGTGTTCATGTGCACTGTGAGTCCTGATGATTGGGCGAATACTTTTGGGCACCCAGGCCAAGTGCAGGCATAAGGCCTAAGTCAAGAAAGCGTCGGGATTTCCAAGACAAGTGAGTAAATATAGCTGGTTTACCTGTCCCCGGTGTGAGTCCTTCGATGGCGTACAAGGTCACCGCTTCGCGTGAACAATTTTGAGCAAAGTTCGCAGATGAATTCCTTGGTTGTGGTCATGGCGGCACGTAAATCTGGTAAGTAAGTAAAGCTGGACGTTCAAATATTAGGTATATAGAGAGGACGATGCTCTGCAACGTCAATTAAGAGAAGAGAGAATTGTGGTATCAAAAGGAGAGACTGAGGTAGGGAAAGGCGGGAAAAATTGCCTTTCCAGATTTTGCAGCCCTTATATGTATGGAGCCGACGAGCAAAACATGTGCCCCCGCGCTTTCACAATCTATGTCAGCCTATGTCTCCCTTTCGTTCCGCTAAAGCCTAAGGAGCTTATTGTTTTCAAAGTCTTGTCCGAATGGAGGCGCTCAGAACATAGCAGCCACACAATCAGTTTCGGCCGGGACGGTACTAAAAAGATGGAATCATAGCTCCATGTCCAGCATCAGAACAAAAAAAAGAAAGAACTTTTGAAATACCTCGATCATCCCGACAAAGGAATTGCTCTTGTTCCCACGTGTGTCTTTGATGGAGATTTCCTTTGACTCGCGCTAAACCTCCTCTTTGACTAAACGTTGTAGCTGAACAGTAGAGCTTGAATGGAAAGGCATCAAGTATATTGAGCTGTGTAACGAAGAGAAGTGTAAGAAAAGATAAATTTATTAGATCGCTGAAAATGAAGAAGAGCTGAACAAAGAGTATCAAATTCCCAATCCAGGACCTTCAATCTTGTTTGTGACTCTCTCTTCCATCCAGGGCGCGATAGCCCAGAGATCCTTCCAGATAAAAGACGCAAACTGATGCCGTCCAGGGCCTACCACCAAATCCAAGTCTTGAAGGTGAAGCCAGTCGCCGGACAGCTCGTGTGTTTTGGGAGCAAGGATTTGGGCGATAACCCTAAGACACAAATCGAGGAAATGTTGATGGACAACCGACGAATGCAATATATAAAAGACTGACATCAAGCCCCCTACCCATCTTAAACCATCTTCTTCGACCTCACCTGAGCCGAGCCAGCGCTTGTCACCGCCGCCGGGAGTATACCAGGGGTAGTTGGTATGCGAACGAGCAGGAAGCGGATGCGTCATGCGTGTAAAATCTAGAGACGGTGGAGAGACACCCGCTGAAGGCTCAGAGTCAGTATATGAAGACTTACCAATACTAGTCGTAAAATCAGGATACGCACGGTAATCTGGTGAGTCGGGACCTAACGGATACACACCATGATCCGTTACTGTTCGATGGCTTTTGAGAGCCTCGACGTCATCATCGATGCCAGGAGGGTGTAAGAAAATATGAGCATTGGGGTTGACTGTAAGCGTGCTCCGGGGCCGGTTGAGCGTTCCCAAAGCAAGTATTCTGACATCGGCCAGTTCTACTACGAGCTATCCCAGGGCAATTAAATAAGTACAATCATCAAACACTAGTGAGGGGAATCGGCAAACTGACTCTGACTCTCGTTTCAAGGTGCATTAAATTATTTTGCAGTCTGGGTATTGCTCTTAGTGCAGAACGAGGATTGCATAGACGTAAGAACTCACTTCATTTCGTTGAAAATGGCCAGTGGATTGAATGACCGAGCGGAACCTTCAAGCTGGTTGGCGGTCCCATTTCGGTTGAGAACGATATACCTTGTAGCTACAGTTCACAAAAAATCAAACACACGCTTGACTGCGAGATGCTAACTTTGTCCATGATTCATCCGTGGTACAGGAAGTTCGACTTCGGTGATATATGCGGTGCAACACACTTGACACAAAGAAATCATCAAAAGCAGAGAAAAGTCTGGCTAGAGGGTACATACCCCAAGTAAGCAGCTTTGCAACTACCTTCTTTTTGCCACTTCCTCCAGCCAGGGAGAAAACGACGATTGAAACACTCCTCCCAGTCGCATGCCCTCAAATTCGGCAGAGTGGCGTCGAACAGGATAAAGGAAGGGCTAGCCAAGCTCAATATCTCTATCCAGTTCTGCCTCGGAACGGTCGTACGAACACTGAGATGCCTCAACGAATCTTCATATGATCCCGACCGAAGTGCGTGAAGAATGGGACGTCGCCACGGGTTCAGAGATGGGTCAGAGACGATGTCATAGAGACGACGTGACAAGTACGATATTTTGACGAGAGAATCTAAATCGAGCTCACCAAGAACATCTGCAATGAGCTCGACGGGTAAAGTCAAGAAAGAGGCCATGTAGCGAGTTCATGGCCTCCGAGCGCTTCTTTTCATGAGTCGCGTCAGACGCTCACCCGGTCCTCCCTCACCATTGCCGGCGATGTTACGAACTGCCTGGAAACCAGTAGCGGCTTCAGTAGCTGTTGCAGCTCCTGCTTACTACTATTACTGGTCACGGAACCAGCAGCACACTTTCGAATTACCGGTCAAAGTAAAGGGAGCTGACGGAAAAGCGGAAATGTCGACTAAAACTCTTTCTCTCCTTCCTATGAAAACGGTCGATGAGCGCCTTCGACAGAATGCGATATTCGAAAGCGAGTCAAGGCCATATGGTGTCATCTGGAATTACACTACAGCGTCCTTGGCTTCCAACGATCCGATTGAGGACGCGCACTCGCACCAGATAATTCAGAGCGACGACGCAAAGAACGACCTATTGTTTTTCACCGTATTCGACGGTCACGGTGGTCCACATACTTCCCAACTCCTTTCGCGGACCTTGATCAATGCTGTTGCTCTCGAACTATCCCAGCTTGCCTCTAATCCATCTACATCCCTTGCGACGAAGAGCTTTGCCCAAAATCTCTTTGAGCGCTGGTCAAGCTCTTCCAAAACCATCCCTTGGGACGTGAAAAATGTTTCCTTCGCAATCGAGCGAGCCTTTACCGGCTTTGACTCTGTTCTTCTCGATGCACCAATCAGCATCTTGAAACAAGCCTTGCAAGACCAAAAACTTTTCGCGAAGGATACGGTCCCTGATTTGAGCCAGAATGCTCAGGGCACGCAAACTCTGCGTGCTGCAGTATCTGGTACGTGACTTGAGTAGTAAATTCGTATTAGCTTATGCATTTCAGGCAGCTGTGCGTTAATGGCGCTCTTTGATACCGCTCAGCGTGATTTGTACATCGCGTGCACAGGCGATAGTCGTGCAGTCGCTGGGATCTGGGAACCCACGTCTGACGGCAAGGGGGTTTGGAAGGTAGATGTTCTGAGTGAAGACCAAACCGGACGGAATCTGCGCGAAGTCGAACGGTAATTATATATCCTTCACTTTAGCCCAATCATCAACTAACTTCTTGTCAGCATACGTTCAGAGCATCCCAAGGATGAAGCAGACTATGTTGTCATGAACGGACGTATCCTGGGCGGATTAGAGCCCTCAAGAGCTTTCGGTGATGCCAGATATAAATGGCCCGCGACAATTCAAGAACTGTGAGTCGAGCATGGTCAACTCTTTTCGCTGAAATTGACAAGACCAGTTTGAGCCAGGTTTACATGGTCGGAAACGGAACGTCGCTAAGAAGACCTCCTAATACATTCAAAACACCTCCATATGTTACCGCTCGTCCAGTTGTGACACATCGCAAGCTGTCATTCGATGATGCTTCTTCCCTTCGGTTTCTTGTCATTGCGACTGATGGACTTTGGGACGTTTTGAGGTATGTATTGTTAGTACTATCGTTGAAGGCGCGTAGTTTTCATGCGTAGTTTCATTTAGCCCTCAAGAAGTCGTTGGTCTGGTTGGAGGCCATCTTGCCGGCCTCAAGGGAACAATCCCAAAAGACACCCTCACTTCTCTCGTGCCGACTGCGATTGCGAATGCAGGCCTTGATGGTAAAGAGGGTAAAGAACGCAGGACCCACGGTGGCTCTTGGGCTTTCGTTGACGACAATGTTAGCTCTCATCTCATTCGGAATGCCCTTGGTGGCGGAAACGAACAATCTCTTCAAAGGTTGATGAGTATACCTGCGCCATTGTCGAGGAGATACAGGGATGATATTACTGTCACTGTCGTATGGTGGGACGCTAATAAGGAGGATAGTGCACAGGTAACTCCTGTGACCTTGAAGTCCAAACTATGACACGTAGCACAGACTATCTTCACACAAATTTAAAGGTGTTGCGTTCTCGTTAAGAATAATAAGGATACACATAATACACTATTTGCACCACAAGAACAAGTCTAAAACCTACACAGCAGAATCAGAGTCCTCGAGCTCTTGGTAAGCCCTTCCTCCCAAATCCCACTTTCCCACCAAACTTGCCGTAAGGCGTGAATCCACTCTGTTTGGTGAGTAGCGGCCTACTCGCAGAACCCAACCCCGACTTGCTTGGCGTCTTCGTCTTAAGCCCAGCGGGGGTAGCGTAGAAAGAAGAGGGAGGTATTGAATCCGAGCTCTTCGTGGTAGGCGTTGAGTGTTGTTGGTGTGCGGATGGTGGTGGTGATGATGCTTTAGCGGGTGCAGGTACAGGCTCTGAGGGAGCCTTCCGATAGCTCTCCTCAGCTGGCGCATCCTCGTCATCGGAAGTGTACGTCGCTGCCAAACTCGATAATGCAGTACTCGCATTCTTCCTGGCTTCGATCTTCTTCTTGATCGCACTCGCCTGAGGGTCCTCGTTGGTAAGCTTTACGCGCTTAGCGCTCGAAGGACTGCCATCGGGAGTATCTGTGGGTAACACAGGCCCGATGAACGCTTTGTTGCTGTCCCCGTTCAATTTCACGCCTTGATCCTCCGCAGCCTCGTTCTCCTCCCTCAACCGTTTTTTCTTCATCGCCGCGATGAGGTTGTTACCAGCTTTAGGAGTGGGCTTGAACATCAGCGAACTGGATTTCACTGCCGACTCTAATTTCTGACCCTTGTTCTGTATGTAGAACAGTATGTAGCCGTTCTTGATGCGAGTCGGCGTAGATGCCACAGTGACAGACTCGTCGTTCATCTCGTACCACTTGTTCTCCCGACTTTTGACATACGCATAGTAGTGGCCTGAATGAGGTCCACCACCAGCATGACAGATGACACCATACAGCGAGTATGTAGGGCCATACTGTCCTTCGCTCATATAAGAATCGAGCGAAAGGTGCTCTTCATAGACCACCTGATGACCAATTTTGTGACCCATCGGCGAAAATCGCTTGAGGTGCACAGTGAGGACGACCGGAGCGTCATGTATGGTAAAACGCTTCTCAGCATTGACATGCTTTTTGCACCTGAGAAAAGAAGAGTAGTCAATAACGCAAACACACAACTTCATGCCAAGATCACGCACTTGTCGCATTTATATTTATCTGCGCCTTTCAAATGGTCAGGAGCGACAAACTTGCGGAGGGCTTCTTTCAGTGTATTGGAGTTGTAGATATCTAGGCTCAGGTCTAAGATGCTGTCAAAGGTATCGCTGTGGTACCCGCAGCTTCCGCACGTCACACGGGACCGTAGCTGTCCACCGAAAACTTTATGCACCCATGTCGTCTCAGCGAGCTTGTGGTCAATTTTCCTTTGAATGGGAATCAGTAAGAGAAGTGGAGAAAGAAAGGTGTGAATACACACGGCGGATGACCTGCCAGACAGGATTTTTGTAAAGCATCTACAGCGTAGCGCAGAAATTCATGAGAGTCCTCCTGCCTCCCTCTCCGCATGTTTTTGGCAATCACTAAAATAGCAAAAGTTGAGGGGAGGAAGATGATGGAGAAGGGACGACGCCACGCACGCTGTAACTTTCCAGTGATGACGCTAGGTGAAAATGGGGATTTGGATTTGTGTGCTGAGCCAGCAACCGTTCGGAGTGCACAAGACATGCAGAACGAGTTACTCGTCCGACCTATGATGTGTTATCAGCCAGAGCCATGGGAAGGTTTTGTGGGCCCAGCTCACAGTTTGCTTGAGTGTGCTGCAATAAAAGATGGAGAAGGGGCGGTGTGTGAAGAAGGCATTGCAGAGCGCTATTTAGGAAGCAGGTATTGCCAGTATTGTACAGGCCTGAACCCAGATTGAAAGCCTTGGGCCAAGAAAGTTCGATGTCTCCGTTGAACAATGAATGCGATTTAGCGCTCGATACAGGTGTAGCAGATTTAGCGGCAGGAGGTGTATTTGGGGTGGTAGGGGTAGCAGGAACAGGCTTGATCTTCTCTGGGCGCTATGTGAACCAATACGTGAATGAAAACAAGATACGAGAGCATCGAAGCTCACCTCTACCTTGATGGCCTTTGGGGTAGCGTTTATAGGCTCGTATTTGCCTTGAGCTACCGCAAGGGAATCCGAAGATGAGCCTTCGACAAATTCTATAGGTGGTGGTAGAAGGCTATTGAAAGCCTCCAAATCCCTTGAGGGGCGATACTGGCGAGAATCATCGGACGGACTATGCTGAGGTGAAAAAGGAGGTTGTTGCAGGGGGTATCTAGGAGAAGCTAGCATTGTTCCTCTGTCAACGCGTAAATAAAAGCGCGAAAAGGACTTTGCTAGATTGAATGAATGAGAAAGAGGAGACAAAGTATTTGCAAGTCAGGCGTGCAGTTGAAAGTAAACAGCTTGTCAACAGATTTGATTAGGTGATCCATCACTTCTCATTGTCTCTACAGTGACCGAGTTGAACATCTTTACCTGTACTTTAGTTTATAGTTGCTCGGCCAGACCTAGACACGTCCTACATATTGCCCGTATACTTACAAGCATCAGCGTATAATAACCAGCTCGTACATAGTTACAGAGATAAAAGGTTGAAATAGCTTTTCACTGCAAGTGAATGATGAGCGAGCTCTCAATCAGGCAGACAATCAAGCCTCCGCGTTTTGAATATTCATATATAGATCTATAAAACATACAAGATGCGTCTTCCAAAAAAACAAGTAAATGCAGTATGGACCCAAAAATTGTCGGCAAGATACATATATAATTACTGCGTGTAGATAGATAAATCGATTGGCCATGTTCGTACAAGGATGAAATTGAAAGAGGCATCACAAAGACGATACAAGCGGCTTTACCCAACCTTTTTTGACACCATACCCCACTATTTCGCCGGCACACAAGGGGCCTGAACTAGGTGAAGCGTTGGAAGAAGAGGCATTAGCTTGAGTTTTCTTTCTTCCCTTCGGCTTTTGGACAGGTTTAGATCTTTCTAAAGCCGTTCTCATATAGTGACCGAGCCACTCGTCGAGGTCAGTCAGACACTCATAACAATCTCTCTCGCTGAAGTGGGATGCGGAAAAGAGCGGCGCCTGACCTTTACGGGGGGGTACGGGGGTTCTGAGACGCTTTGAACGTAGAAGCTTGACAAGCAGGTAGTGAAGCCACTGCCGTGTACAATAATGAGAATTAGGTCGACATGTGAACGTACGGCGTACCATTACATTCGTCAGCGGGTTGAAAGACTCCCACTGACCCTTATTCTGATCCCTCATCATCCGATAAATATCGAACTGGTAATCGCCTGACAAGCACGTATGAGTTGAAGTGTTCTTCTGATATTCGGAAGATCTCACCTTCTCCCATGAAGATTTCATCGTCAAAAGCAGTCCAATGGACCATTTCGCCTCCTGCTCCGTCGCCCGCATCCATCCGAGCCAGGCCTAGGTCAATAAGCGTAGCATGTACACCATGACTTGGATCGTCCATCGGTGCTTTTGACGGACGTGTCCGAGATGCAACGTTTAGCCTTTGCTCTTGCATAGGCAGTACAGAAGGAACAGGCGTGTCTTTGATTAGTATTTGTCCCCAGTGAAGGTCCCGATGCTAATTTTCCGCGCAGATTAAGACCATGATAAGTTGAAGTTTGGCATCAGTTTGCTTACCTCGAAGGAAACCAGCTGCTCCGCTTGGGCGAGGGTCTTGGCGACTTGCCAAAAAATGCTGGACGCTTGCCGCCAACCGGTTTTGCTTGCACCAGAGAAGGAATAAGTCTCCAAGTCTGGGCCACCGTTCGGTAGTACGATGATAGCATATGTCTGAGATACGTTGAAGGTATCTATACAAAGGAATATTTTAGTAATAGGATAATGAAGTATACGATATTTCTTACCAGGGCGAATGCTTTCGGAGCCATTCTTCTCTAAATAATGGTCCCAAAGCTCTAAAAGCACTTCAGGGTATCTTCCTCTGACCACGTATGCTTTTAACAGTTTCACAAAACCTTCGCACACCTCCCCCATGGCACGAGTGACGATAATCTCCTTCAAGACATCTTTCGCATCACTCGGAGGAGGACCATCGCTGTTGCTACTCTGATCACTGGTCCTTGCCTTCATCAAGGAGCGGCGGCTTCCGGGCAAGACCTCGCTACTCTCGTCCCGTATTGGGATGACTTTCAAGACGACATCACCGATTCCAAACACTTCAGAGTAACTTGCTTCCCCCACCTTGCGGAATTTAAGGTCGTGGGGTTTGGATGCGCTGTGATCCGCTAACCTCACCACAGGGTCAAAAGGGAAAGTCTCTATGAAAGCTGAAAACTCGTGCAAGCCTGTCTGAGCTTGTTGGCATTCCTCCAAGAGAGGACGCAGGTAGTCTGGTATTATGGGAGCAGCATGCAATGAGGTTGACCCATCGTGTGATGCCGAAATCTCAAGATCCAACTGTGAGAAGTCAAGAGACAGATCAAGTTCAGAATCAGAGAGCGGTGAGGGCGGACTTGGGGGGGCAAAGATATTATTTCCCCGACTACGGATAGGAGTGAGTTGTCGTGGTCTAAGCAAGGGGGAGAGGGGACGATAGCGAGATGCATGAAATGAATCTGTAGACTCGGGAGAACTTAGCGGTGCGGCCTTGATGATAGCGGCTAAGGGAGGTGAAGGCGCAGGTACTAACACTTCGACTCGAGTACGAGGAGGATTGGGCTTCACTGATTTACGGGAAGGGGGAAGAGGGGGCATGATTGGTTTAGCTTTCACTACGGCCGCTTTGGACGGTAGTTCGGAATCCTCCTCTGAGGATTCATCAGATAGCACAAGAACTGCCCGTTTTCGAAGCCGCTTGGGCTTCTTGAGTCGTAAGTGCTCGGCCTCGCCTTCTGAGCTATCAGAGACATCGTCCTTTGCTCGAGAGACCCTCCGTTCTCGACTTACTGTCTGACCCTCGGCATCAAGGACAATGATATCCATCTCAACGACAGGAGAGCGAGATTTGTGTAGTGGAGTTCTTCTGGCTGAGAATACTCTCGCCTTCTTTCGCAGTAATCCAGAGGGAACAGCAGGTGATCCAGGCGTGTTCAGAGGGTATGCAGCCAGTGGTGCTCGTACTGGCGTGCCGTCAACCTGCTTTGGGTTTGATATCTTCCGGCCGACTTGCGCGCGCATTAGCTTCTGACGCAAGGGCTGGGCAATCGGTGACTGCTTCTTCCTGTTCACAGAGATATTTTTCGGAGACGTAGCCTTAGGTTTGGAGACAACCATGTTCTCTGAGCGCTTCTTCATCTTTGAAGCAACTGGGCCCCATCGTGTAGGAGGCAAATCATCGAAGATGCTACTCGCAGTTTTCGAGCTCGATTCAGAGACAGAGATGATACGCTGGCTTCTTTTTCCGTAGGAATTCACTTGTTTTGTGCGAGACCCAAGCATGGAGATAACAGATGCAACGCAGAGCACGACTGCTCCTGCTACGAGACTGGCAGAAATGAGGGAAAGAGTAGAAATGGTGGCTGAGATTGTAACCGTCGAATTCCAAGGTTGAACCGGGAACGCGTCTGATCACATGACCGCTTTCTCCTCATGTCGCTCCCTCAATCACTGAGAAACTCAGTCGCTCCCCCAGAGCTCGAGCTCATTGCATGCGAGCATCTTATTGAGATAATTCCTCTTATTTCTATGGAGAGAACTGCCTTCATATCGGTACTCCCACTTTCTTCGCACCCTTACAGGAACAGATCTTGAAGGCCCCTCTTCAGGGTGCTTTTGGTCCTCTACGGCCTCCACTCAAAGCTCAAGTCCCTCTCTGGATAGCTTTGAATCTGAAGCTGAAAAAGAAATGTCATATCATAGCTCCTGACTGGCTTTCCGTTGGTGTGTAACGCGCAACTATTGCGTTGCATCATTACTTACCCCGATTATGTCAGAATTCCTACAAGCCCGACTGGACGATGAGCTACGCGAACCAACTTTCAGCAAGCTACCCTTCCGCTTTGCGGAGATATCTAAAGTGATATTAGACGCGTTCGTAAATCGTGAATCCAGTCTCTGGCCCAGATCTGATAGTCATGGTTTTTCAGCGCACCGGACGATCTCCAGAACACTGATAAAATACGATCTTTGTTGAAAGATCTTCGAGAGGCACGACAAGCCAAGTGTAGAGAAGGACTTGCAGAACTGAATCGAGGTGAACTTAGTGTAAGTTACCGCTTTTTTTCCGTGTATTGGGGAGGATATTAACTAGCTAGGATAGCTACCGAACCTCTGCTCCATGGAGATCAATGAGATACGACCTTTCTTTATACATGCGATGAGTGCTCTTGCGCAGTTGCATCGAGATACAAGTACTTTCGATGGGTAACAATCTATCTTGTTCGGTCGCAGTGCTCCTTCACAACTATGTAAAGTGAGCTGATATGTTGATTATTTCTGAGCTTTTCAATGACTCAAGTGCCGTTTTAGAGTGTATTTCAATATGCTCGCAATGGCATCGTAATGTTTGACCGCTATATCATCCTTCGAATCATACCCACTATTCCTCGAGACAACGAAGCCTTCGTCATGTTCTTATTCCACGCTCTTGCTGTGAAAAACAGTTCTTGAATATGCTCAAAGTCCTTCCTCCCTACTGACAGATCATGACCACAGTCGTAGCTAATACGTCCATTACTCCTCGTGTTTCATGACACCACCAGCATGTCCATTCTCCGAAAGTTTCTGCAGTACCAAGTCCAACTGACTGCGTAATTCTTTTATTTCAGACCGCAGGAGCGCTTCACTTGACTGTGAAAGAGCACCGATTTGTCAACTTAGTATAGCTTCAACACGGCGATATATCCTACGCACCTGAGCCGTGTTAGGAAAAACTTTGATCAGCTCCGAGAAAGGTACTTTGCTGATACGCAATCCAGCTCGAGCATCCTCCCCATCGACCTCTGGGTCCCTGCTCTCGGGATAAGTGTTGTCGCCTTCATCGAAACCCCGCAGCCATTTATTCATCCATTGATACTCTTGTCTGCGACATTCAAAGAAGGCAATGACTGTAAGAGGAACAAAGAATATGATAGACATAACCACACGGTTGATCTATTCCAATAAGCCAGTCAGAGGACAAGACCAGCCATGCACACGATTGGCAAGTTAGCTTCATACCTTAGCATACGATGTTTCGCTCAGGAAGAATCTATCCGGAATGGTCAGCAAGATCGTGAAAGGTAGGCACATTCTGATGAACTGACTCAAAGGGCGAAACGATCATCTCTACCAGATTGAAGGGCGCGGGATAGACATAAGAGTCGGGCGCTCGAATCATAGCTACAGTTTTGCCAGCGAAAAAGGCAAGGTATTGAGCCTCAGCGTCATCCACGACCTGAATTAGCAGACAGCGAATTAGGTTTGCATAACTTCATTAAAGTCGTAGAAGCACATACGTCGTCATAGGCAGAAGAGAACAACGATATGAGTACATTCAGCAGAATGACCGCTGTTACAACGTTCCATCTGGAGCATTCCTGTCTGAATTTACAAAGGGTAGCAGAAAAAATGTGACCACCTACAGGTAATACATTATTAATCCCGACGGACTGCAAGATTCAGCCTGCTGAAAGAGACGTCTTGAATAAAAGTACTTCAAGCCTCACCTCGATACGTATCTATCGAAGTTGGGTGACCTATTCCACGGAGAAATTGTTGCTTTCTTATATTCCAAGAAAAAAGTACTACGCACCCAAGTAATGCTTGAACAAGAGCGTTTACCACCTGCAGAGCCATGGCTGTCAGAAGCAAGACCTATATAGACAAGAAGAGACCTACTCCAGAGGGTGCCTCTGTAGATCCATCAGCTGCATCCAGAGCGTACATAGCTTGAGCGAAACCAAGAGCCAAGACCGAAAGGAGCTTCAAATTTTTGTCAGCGGAAATGGGGAGACAGTTGAGCTTATAGGTATTTACAGCGAAGAATATCCCTGACTCTTGCAGCATACGACCCACACATATTTGCATCATGCCAACGTATCTGACAAGATCGAATTAGAAGTTTCATGGGTTGCGTGTCGCCGTGTCGCCAATGATACCCACTTATAACCATCAAACACAGTGACGAGCTCTGTGGCCAACAGAAATAACCTTTTGAACAATTTGCCCGGTAATAAATAACGGTAGACGCACTCATCCTTTCCAAGAACAGTGTCAGAAATGTTCAAACGTAGAGGCGCTGACGAAGCTGACGAAACGTACCAAATGAAGGGCGAAACAAAACTTAGCACTTGAAAACTATTGAATCTCAGCCTCGTGGAGTGATCTCCCGTGGCTTGTAGACTGACAACTCGCAGAATGAAAGCTGAGAGCAGAAGTGCATCTGTCACGATAGCCACGACGTTCCAGAATGTGAGCGCTCGCCATGTGACAAAACGCATTAGTTTGTAAAACTGAACGAACGATGAGATGCAAGAAGTTATAAGCTCGAGTATAGTGTTATTACTTTGATCAAATCTATTGAGATGTGTATCAGTAATGAAAATCGAGAAATACGTTAATGAATGACCTTCGAGTAAATTAGACAATCCGAGCACATAGAGGAGAATCTCCCATACATCCATACTTGACGTATATGAGGGATCCTGGAGACGCTCAACTGGATAACGTACTGCACGTAAAATGTCAGGGTGAACCTAGTACATACAAAGAGACTTAAGGAGACTCACCAGCTTGAGAGTACACAATTAAAAGTAACAACCAAACAACGATTCGGAAGAAGTTCTGATATCGAGGGACACAGAGCCGAGATGAGTTTAAATGACTCCAGAAACTTCCGGTAAGAGACTCTGCGTAAGATACGTCTGAAAATAAAGAGTTAAGACGCTTTGTAAGAGGGGATAAGAATGAAAGGGCCGCACAATCGACATCAAGGTGTTCGTTATACACGGGTACAAGGTCTCCCATCCAGAGGGAATTCACGACTGATTGAACGCAATTAGCACAACTAGCAGCAACGTGAAGATGTATCGCTACTGACCGTCTTGAGATTCGCTAGAGGACAGAAATATCGTGCTAAAACAAACATTATATGGCGCTGCACACGACACAACCCACCAGAATCTCATACCAGTGAGCGTCAATAGCCATCTCAAGAGCACTTGTCGGGTCACTCTCGTCTCCATCCAACTGTCTATGTTTGTAACGAGCGGACATGACAGCAGACAGGCGATCCGGAGGGGTTTGATGTACAATCCTTCGAGCGAGAACTTCGCAAGCGATAGCTGTATGCCATTGTGAATGAGACAAGGAACAAGTTGGCATGAGTTCCTATGCTCACCACGACCATAATTTTCGTCATAATCAGCAGCGTTGTGATTAGCATCCCATAGAAATTCCGCACGGGCTCGCAAGAGGCAGTAAGGGAGCTGCAAAAGTGGTGAACAACTAGAACCATATCCTTCTGTCAAACTTACAGCTTCAAGAAAGTCTCCTGCAGAAGCTTTATACATAGCAATCACCTCCTGAGTGATAATCCGGCTTGTTGGCTCATTGATAGCTTCAGGATCAACCTCCACAGGTAGCAGTGTCAAAGTGAGAGCTCGTAGCCTTTTCACCAGCTCTGAAAGATGAACATGTTTAGCTAGATTCAATTCTACCTGTCTTGCTTGAAGACTTACTAGTCAAAGAATCTGGAGATGGTTTGATGGACTTTACAGAAAGCAGAGAGCGATTGTCCTCAAAGACTCCTCCAGCGACCGCGACCGGGTCCGACATGGTAGCGGTTCAAGTTGAAGGGATAAATGCACCCGACGTCATGCATCATGTGCAACGCGACGCGGCGCAGGCGCTAGAGGCGCTGATTGTCAATAAGTGTAAATCTACTCAGCTTACAACTTTCATCATGCCTGTAAGTATATTTTTCTGTATTCTCGTCTTTGGAGCTCATATTTGACATACAGGCCTACCATTCATCATTCAACGAGGAGCCTGATGTTCGCCAGGTCGGGAATATGTCAGTTCTCCCCATTAAGACCAAATTTCGAGGGGTTGCATCTCTAGGTGAGGTGGATGCTGAGCATCTCTTTAATATCGCCTATTCTCATTTTTTGGCTCAACGATATAGCGGACCCCTCTTTACCCGATATCATTGACGAGACACTCGATCTCTTCCGTGCCAACTCACTGTTCCGGAATTTCGAGATTAAAGGTCCAGCAGATCGCACACTCATCGTCCTTATTCTCTTCATTTCCGATTGCCTCGCGAAGATTGGTAGCGCCCGAACCCCACCCACGAAAATCGAGGCCACTAAATTGTTGAATACACTCTCTGTGGATAACTTTCCTATACCTGGGGACGCCAACTTTGCGTTGAACGCTCATTATGCTGGCCCTGCGAGCCGTTCTGATGCTGGTGCGTCAGTCCAACCATCTACCGGGATTGTCGAGGAGCTAATCATTTCCACAGAGTTTTTGCGATCTTATCTGACTCAAGTACGGCAGGAACTGTCCCTTCGTCTGGTCAACATCCTGTACGCCGACGGTGACACTCCCAGCAAATGGTGGATGTCCTTCCAAAAGAGAAGATTCATGAACAGAAGTTTGGGCGCATAGAGCATTGCGGGAGCGTTTGTAGATTAACAACTGTAGCCACTACATATCTTCGTCGGAGATCCAGAATCTACACGATGAAAGTTTTATTTTTTATGCCTTCTGCGTTCATTGGGATTCTTCCGCCCATACCCAATAGCAGGCATGCCGCCATCCATACCGCTGCTGCGTACTGTTCTGCCTTTTCCGCCTGTACCTGCAGCGATGATCTCTGGGACCCAGTCAGGATCCATCCAACTGCCTACAGCTATGCCATTTTCACCCGCGGCACTCTTTGAAAGTAATCCTTTCATCATCTTAGCCTCCTCTCGCTCTCTTTTCCCATCGACGCGCTTCTTTGCTCTCATATACTCCGCTTGATCCTCTCGTAAAATGAGACCCTCCCCAGGACCATGCTTCGCCGAACCTGGCTTGGGTGCTGGTATCGAATATTTGGTACCCCGAATTCTATACTGGAAGTTCGGTTTGAGGTGAACCTGCATTGTCGGTGCATCCGAAGATGCATCTAATGCAGATATAGTGACCGATGCACGAAGGAGCGAAGGGTTACCACATGAGGGGCAGAACTTCTTCGATGCATCCTTACATATTCTGTACAGACAGACTATTTTCAGTGCCCAATCTGAAAGAGCATCCACATACTCACTTGAAACACGCATGGCAGCGTAAAACCCAAGTCTTGACCCTCTGAATTCTCTTCCCTTCCGTCCCCACCAAATTAAGACCCATCTGCATTAACACGTTCTGCATCGCAAAATCGGCGGTCATGCATCCTACATCAATGTACTCGTCCTTCTGTTTCCCTTTTCCTTTCTTGTGTGAATCACCATCAGGAAGAAAATCGAGTGCGCGGGATTTGTGTAACCCAACATTATCAGGTGTGATCCACTCACCCTCTCCATCATCAGATTCAGATGGATCATCATATAGAGGTGTATCAGACGGCGTCGTATGTGATATCGGAGGAGATGATTGGGTGTTGGAGTCACCCTCTATTGGCTGCAACTCTACGTTCAGAGCTTCATCATCCGCGGCCTCGACACCCACGCCGTCTTCTTCAGAGTATTCCTCCTCCGTCAAAGGCTCATCCTGTGTGTCATCGACACCATCGCTATCATTGAGCGCCAGGGACTCTAGGGAGACTTCTAGCCCTGTTTTTGGGCCTTGGTCTTTCAAAGTATCATCGATAGCCTCAGATGCTTTTGCAGACATTTCTTCGGATGCATGGGGAGTCTACTGTCCGATGGTGTCATGATTTGTGATTCCAAGCAATATTCTTTGAAGGACTCGCCTTGCTCTCAGTCTCAGCCAGTGCCTTATCCTTTTTCGTCCCTTCATGTAGTGTGTGAGTCAACGCCAAAACGCACAAATCGGGATGCGATAAAACAGAATAATCTCCCGTTTTCTTCGCCCAATGGATAACTAAGATAGATAGTCATTATTGCTACATCACAAGAAACAGTTGCATACACAGACCTGCAGTGAGACTTGCCGGGTCTGGGTTTTTGACTTCGATTTTAATTCCGTAGTTCAACCCTAGACGCTCCAAGTGTTCTTTGGCATTTTTATCCTTCAACTCTGCCAGAACTTGTGGAACAGTAACGTAGGTCTCTGCAAGGCCTCGCAACGGCGATAACGAGAGTAGAGGGCCAGCATCTAGGACCAAGTATTTGCAGAAAGGCTTTTTATCGGCTGCCATCGAAAACAAAATTTCGATTGAGAGTAATTCAGCCCAAGTTGAGCCAGGAACTCAGTACTCAATAGAAAAAAGGTGCGCCACGCGACCGATGAGCTAAGAGCTTCGTCTCACGCTTGCCTTTTCTGATTCGGCCGAGAACATGCAGCCGTCCGAAATCCGATGTTTTCCTTCGATATAAAGTAGTTCTTGACACCATCTTCTTTGCTTCATATTATGTCTCCCAAATCGTATGTTTCCTTTCTGTTCCAACTTGAAAAACAGACATTGACCACCTCAGTAAAGTTTTCGAATCGTCGTACTTCCCGGCGACGGAATTGGTAGCATTTCTTCTCTTTAGTTGCTATTTCTTGGTTGATTGTGTGCTCGTCAGGTCCCGAGGTCGTCGATGAGGCTGTCAAAGTCTTGCAAGCTGTTTCTGCTGCTTCCCCGGACTTTGATCTCAAACTGGAGACCCATCTCTTCGGAGGCGCTGCTATAGATGCCGTTGGCGAACCCCTACCTCCCTCAACTTTACAGGCATGCAAAGAAGCTGATGCTATTCTCATGGGTACGCACATATCCCCCTGATCTATGTGCATCTGCTCATGCTCCTTCCAGGTTCGATTGGAGGACCAAAATGGGGTGTAGATGCGAAAGTACGACCTGAACCAGGGTTGCTCGCTCTCCGTAAGACTCTCGGACTCTACGCCAACATACGCCCCGCAAAGTTTGCTTCTGAAGCCCTTCTCGACTACACCCCACTCCGAGCCGATGTGGCTCGCGGGTTCGACATGATCGTTGTCCGTGAGCTCATCGGCGGTCTCTATTTTGGAAAGCGTAAAGAGGCTAGTGCAGAGCCAGACCTGGGCACCGCTTGGGATACTATGATCTACAGCGAAGCCGAGATACAGAGAATTACTCGAGTTGCGGCACAGATTGCTATTGCCACCAACCCACCGTTAGAGATCCACTCGATAGACAAGGCCAATGTCCTGGCTTGCTCGAGACTTTGGAGGAAAACTGTCACGGAAACCCTGACTAAGGAGTACCCACAAATCAAGTTTGACCATCACCTTGTCGATTCTGCTTCAATGATTATGGTCGCAAATCCACGAAAACTGAATGGTGTCATCCTCACAGAAAATTTGTTCGGGGATATGTGGGTGCATATTCACTGTAATGCTGAGGTAAATTATTTACGTCTGCTCGTTTTTGTAGCCTTTCCGACCAATCAAGTGTTATCCCTGGGTCCCTGGGTCTGTTACCTTCCGCTTCTCTGGCCGCTGCACCTTCCCAACCTTCACCTGATTTCAATCCCACGCCTGGGCTCTATGAACCAATCCATGGTTCTGCGCCTGATATTGCTGGACAAGGCATTGCCAACCCTATTGGCACTATTCTCAGCGCCGCGATGCTCCTACGATATTCTCTTGGTCTCGATAAGCCTGCCACCGCTATTGAAATTGCAGTACAAAAAGTTCTTGATGTCCCTGACTCGGGAGGTCTTGGCCTCAGGACCGCGGACCTAGGTGGGAAGGTAAAAACAAAAGAGCTGGGGGACAAGGTTGTAGAAGTCTTGAAACAGGTTTTGTAATGTGATATTGTGATACAGGAAATGATGTAAGAATAGACAGTCGGACACATGACTTCCAACACAACGGGCGATTAACACAATCCAGCTTTGTTGAGTATGTTATTCTATGGAAGCAAATTCGATAGAACTTGACTCCGTCTCCGCCCCGCCTCAATGTTGCCTCAGTAGTGATGAGAAGAGTGTCGGCTCCTAGACATTCCTCTCTCAAAGGAATCCATGCTAGGTGAATTGAATTTCGCCTCAGGACTACTTATAGATCCCACTCCCGACGCGACAGCGACAGTTTCTCCAAGCGGACCAATGCTTTCAGGATACCACCGGCCTGCTCCCATGCTCGAACTTGTAGAAGTGCGAGGTGATTTAGAGATCGTATTAGGAGGTGCCAATGCCTTGACGGGCTGTCCCGCTAAGTTAGTTCCACGTTTGTTACTAGGTTGATACGAGAATGTGTTCATCACCTCCGCTATGCCAGTAGCGCTGACTGCTTCCGCTTGGTCCCATTGCCAATTGCCCAGGGTGACACGACCAAGATCATGCGATTTGATTCGTCGACGCAATCCGTCACGAGCATTCAGCGTCCGCAGAAGTCCAAAGGAATAGAGCTTTCCAGAAAGGATTATAAGAAAGAGGACGATGTTATGCTCCTTAGTCTGCATGATATCAATCAATGACTGAATTCATTCACTTTTCACATCACTCACCGAATGGCTAAGGCAGACAGCGGTTACCATGACCAGGCAAGGCAGCGCAGCAGACTCGAAGGTAATGGCGATGACTGAGTTCACAACCTGATCGGAGTTCTTAACGCCCGTTTTTGAGCGCCAGAGAAGAATCACGACTGTTTGTGAATAATTAGCGCTCCGCTTTGAATACTCGAGAAGTTCAGTACAAACTAGCGCGACAACCAGGTCGAGGACTGAGTAGAGTGCATGTAGGTTAATAAGATCTGCCATGCGCATATACAAGCCTACTTACACACAGATCCGACAATCCATAGCGTAAATGCGATTTTTGACAGCTAGAAAGGTGTTTCGTCAAGTCAAGGGCATTTTAATAAGTCCACACTCACCGTTGGCTTTGGACTGCCCAATGCCAGCAGAAGCTAGGGCGTATTCTCTTCATGTCTGCTGGGCTATTCGAAATAACAAAGGCGTACATCGATAGTTTGACCATCTTTGCTGACGATCAAAGCTAGATTTACTAGCTATTGAGGGTGCTCTCAGTATTCGTTCTGGCTGATTTGTAGAGCCATAGGAACGAACCAAGTAGACATTTATGGCCATGAGCAATATAGCAAGACTTCCTAGCGCATAAAGAAACCAAGAATTCTTGTTTGTCAGCTGAGCGAGGAAGTGAGCACGTCAAGTCTTGCTTTGAGATCTGTCAAAGCTTACTTTCCAACACCGCTTAACAAAGAACATCTCGCAATGCCAATGGATACACCCGTTCAAGAACAAACTTGACCATGCAAACGCGTCAATTGTCTTTCAAAACATGTCAGTCGCGCGAAACGACGAATTGCACTGGACAGCATCGGCAGAGGCATACCCAAGAGGTGTGTTTCACGGCCACGAACCATAGTTTATAATCTTCAATCATAGTCTGAAGTCTATTCCGGCGGAAAGTTTTACGTATAAGATGATGAATCGGAGCCATGTAGCAAATACTCACAGCGACAGGAAGACCACTACCCCCACATAGACCTTCTTTCGCAACGAATCGTCTTGGAAGTCGGAGTAATACTTCGATGCTTGCCCAAAAACGAAGCCTAATAGAAATGACTGAAATATACCACTAAGCAGAACGGCACTCGTTTCGTTTTGGAATACCCAACCAGATGAACCGAGACTAGTGATGTTCGCAGACATAGCAATGTTAGATGAAGGTAAAGAAGGATTGCTGGGCGAGGGGTCCTTCGACTCGTGCCATGCACAAATCTAGTAATTTGGCAGGAATGCGTGATATATATGTACACACGTAAATCATTTTATGGGCTGCAATTATAACATCATGGTAAGTCGTAATGCACATATCATAGACAAGATAACTTAGGAAGAAAACACAGCGAGACACAAAATAATAAGCCAACTATGCACTATGTTGACGCTTGACAAGAAATTAAGAAAAAGGCGATGGAGTACGCTCCGTGAGCACGAGGTCGGCATTGGATCATGCCAGACTTTTCATTTTCCCCCATGCATAGCTATGGACACTCGCGAAATGCGCAAGCTTCTCGCTCATCGGTGTCGCGAAATCAAACGATGTTAACGGGAACTTGTCATCTCGTGTATGCCTGTCGCTGCAAACACAAAACATGTCAGTCAAACTTGACGCAACTTGCTGATATAACGCACCAGCACAGCGTGCACTCCAATTGACCTCGGTTCTGTTGAACTAAGGTGTCATGAGCACTTTCGAACAGAACGAGTTCATCATCGCTTCCCTCCTCCTCCTCCTCCTCTGCTTCCTCACCCTCACCCTCACTTGTGTCCTCCTCCCCTTCTCCTTCTCCTTGTTTGCTCATCTCAACTTCGAACCGAGTCCCAGTTGCTGGCGGTGTTGGCAACATTGACGCATCCTCGTTCTGTAATCCCCGGATCGAACCGACTTCCGGCTCAACAGCTTTGCTCGTAATATCATCATGATGGCTCCCTGATGACAACACCAAGACCTGCTCGGAGAGTGTAATCTGCGACCCCCCCTCCACCTCCGCACCACTGCCAGTGGGTTCACCCTGTCGTGCCTCAAACTGAAAGGCCTCATTGGCCATCGTTTCTTGCGTGCTCAAAAGAACCCCATCGCCGTCAGCTGTTTCTTCAACACGAGACTTCTTGCTAGGATATTCTGCAGCGGCATCATGGACCAAATCTCCTTCCATCGTGTCACAAGCGCGTTTCAATGACTCCACAGGTGCATGTATCGGAGTTGAATACCGCTGACCATCGGGTCCTAGTGCCGAGGTTGAGCTAAGCTGCTCTTGTTCAGGGCTCATGGATTTGCTAGAGCGTGGAGGGGTCGGGAAAGCTCGCGCATCTGATACAAGTTGAAAATCCTTCTCCGGCACCTGTCGGGATGGTACGAGTGTGGATGTAGCGAAAGGTGAAGCCTGCATTGGCGCTGGTGGCTGCTGGGTATATGCGGTAGCCGTGTTTGGGAGATGCGGATGGAGAGATTGATTTGTGTTACAAGAAGTCGCCTGAGGTGTGAGGGCATGGGCAAGAGTGGATGAATCTCTTGATATCGGAGAGATGCTATGTCTAGCATAGGGTGCCACCACCATAGGCGTTGATGAACTGGGCCGTGATCGTGGGGGTGGCGGATGATTGGGTGACACGGGAGAAACCACATGTAGAATTGGTGCAGACGCTGAGGGAACGGTGTATGGGATATGTGGAACACGCGCATTCTGAGGGTGCTGCTGCTGATAAAGATACTGCCAAATTTGCGAAGATATCAACTTGTTCTGATGAGAGTGCTGACTGGCAGAAGGTTGCATGGGGGAGTACGTTTGGGCGACTGTCATCCCCCGTCCATCCGGTACTGGTCGATTGACACCATTCGAAGATGATTGCAGCGCTCGGCCTTCCGGAGGGATATTCACCAAGTGCGAGAGGGTGACCTGCTGCAGCGAGCTGGTACGGCTGTTTGGTGAATTTGAAGGTCCACTTGTGGGAACAGATTTTGATGTGTAGTTCGCGTCGAGTGGTGTGAGCGCAGGTCCTTGAGATGATATGGGCTGTGAAGGTCTCTGGATCACAGGGGGTGCAGGTTGAGACTGAATAGGCTGCTAAATCAACTATGAGTCATATGCACGGCTAGGTACAGAAGATAAAACCCACTGCTCCTGCATTGAGTTGAACTGCGATTGAGTAAAGATCAGTTCCTTTGTTCAAATTTCATTATTACCGTACTGACCCATTTGAGCAATTTCATTGGGAAGATTGTGGACAGATAATGCACCACGCCGAACACAGTCGGTAATTATGCCCAGCAGTGTTCGAAAATCACAAGTTACATGATCATACGCTCGTTCGAGCTTTCCGTGCTCTGCGAGTACTTGCTTACAGGCTTCCTCGGGGCGGCCTCGTGCCATAACTTGAAGAGCCTGTTGATTGTGAGAAAGTTTATGGATGAGGCGATTCTGTTCTTGGTAGATTCTGTGAAGTTTGCGGTTGCCTTGGTACAAAATACCATTATGGGCCTTCAATTCTGCCACCTGAGTAGCGAGGTCGGCGGCTACTTTCTGGTAGTGAGCGGCATTGTCTTCAAGTCTCTGAATCTTCTGATACAATTGAGGGTGCAATCCTTGCTCTGAATCATTTTGGATAAATGCCAGTAAATCAACGACTTTTCGATGGAGAATCTCTCGTTCCGGGGTCGGGCTGAGTTTCGTGCTCTGATGAGTAAAGAGAAGGGGGAAAAATCAATTTACGCACCGCTGTGCCGTGCCTTCAGACACGGCTACTGAAGACATTGTGAAGGACGAAGCTGAGCAGAAACGGTACTCAGGATAGGAGGTCAAGCATATTTTCAAAGTCAGCCGCGGCACTGGCCCTAGGCCAATAATAATGACCGTTTCTCTCATCGTATCGCTATTACCTTCGTCGTTGGCCAAGCGCCACCAGTCGAGCAGTGATCACATTTAAGTGCAGGTATGCGCACAGCCATTCAATGAGCGCCGTACAAGATCGACATGGCATTCGTAATGGAAGTCGGAACCGACTTCAGAATGCCAGAACAGGATGGAACGACACTTGAATATTTGGATGGCTAAAGAGTGCATATCAGCTTGGCACTTGACGTCGACATTTCATACAATTAGATTAGTGCGTCAAGCCTTCCCAAATGTGACATTAGAGTTATTGCCGAATCACCAGCAACCCGTTATGGTATACATACTGTAAGTAAACAGACTCAAAAATATAGAGGCGACAGCAATATTACAGTACATTGTCGACCTTGAACGTTCAATCAAGAATCCTATAAATAATCTGACCGGGCGCGCAGGTAAAGAAGTGATGAAGTTTCGCGCGGGCTACGCTCGTAACGGGGCACGAATGCGAACTTTTGAAGCGAGGCCTGTAACAGGATGTGTTTCGGCAGCATATCGTAGTTGTTCCCCATAGCATAGTCAGCTGTATTATACAAGATAGTCGGAAATAACAGACTGGCGTCAACCAGTACTTCCGGAAGCAGAAGCGGCGGAGTTCGGAAAGGGAGGCCGCCTTGGATACGAAGGCAATGGTGGAGGACATGCCATCATCGTCTCATGGAGCTGCGGACCAGCAATTTGAGACGAGCGGGAGCATGCATCGTCTGCTGAATATTCTGGGGGGCGAGGTAAGTACGGGGGAGGGGGAGGTCGTTCTAATTGTTCGCGTCTGAGAAACATGGAATCATGATCTAGTTGAGCGATCTCTCTTTCGAGCTCATGTCTGCTGATGAAACTCGAGATACGGTTTTGTTTTGGAGTCTTCGAATAACTCAGCAGACAACGCAGGAGACCTAAGCAGCCAGCGATTCCAAAGAGTCCGGCAAATATCGCGAAAAAGATAATTATAGGTTTCCTTCTGCTGGGCGCATCATGATGAGGCCGATGACTGGAGTCCGTGTGCGACGGTTGGGATTGATTTTGCGGTCGAAAGGGGTCCGGGGGCGACGTAAAGCGAGGAGCAGCATACGTGGAATTGGAACTCAGGGTGTGAAGACTTGATGTGGCAGAAGGAAGACGAGGGTGAGATGTAGAAGAAAGGACAGTCGCAGGGGCCACAAACAATCTGCAAGACAAGAATTAGAATCAGGAGAGACGCAGAAAAAGACTCGAACGAGATCCGCTCACCCTGGGAGAGCAATCAGGAAAAGAAAGAAAGAAAGTAACATGAGGAAAAGCTCGAGTACCAGTGACCGATAAGCTGAAGCTAGCACGATGTCAAGAGAGATGGCAATGAGACTCTGACACCGTGCCTGCTGGTCTGAGAAATGTAGAGAAACAGGCATACATCCCAGTTAAACAAGTACCACACAGATGTTAATCAACATAGCACTCGTGGGAACTTTCGCCGATTTCTCGCTTACGCTGCCCTGATTTGTGTGCCTCCTGGATTAGTCATATGGTCAGGTAAGATTCGCTCGGGCCTGGGTAAGCATGGTAGTCCGAGTTACCGGAATTACTTTTTGACTTGACTTTATTTAACTTGCTCATCATCGCCCCTCTTTTATTTCATCGCCTTCTTCCACTATGCTCTCTCATGAAAGCTCCATTGCAGACTCCGATGCTGCTCTGCTCGACATGCTCACAGGTCCTACCCCGCCCACCGCAAAGACTTTCATTCCTAGAAGAGATGCTGCTCTCGATCCTCTACTTATTGCAGCAGCTGCAGCCTCGGGACCCCATGTTACTCGAAATCACTACCAGCATGATTTCTTTCCTGGTGTTACCTTACCGCAAGCAGAGGGGTCTTGGGACTGGACCAAGTTCACCGGGGAAGCTGCGACCGCAAAGAGCGACCGCAAACGCCTTACCTATGTGAGTAGACAGGCTCCCCGCAGGCAACGTCTAGGCCTCTCTAGTGTAGAGGAAGGGAAGGAGAATGCAGGACCACTTGCGTTTTCGGAGAATCTCCCCGCTCTTCAGAGGAAGCGTCGGTCTTCACTGGCCAATGAAGTAGAGGAACGGTTACGATTGAAGAGCACAGCTGCTGTTAATCACCCCAAACCGAACCTACCTGCTCTCGAAGTCAAATGTATGGCTCGTACACGGGTGCCGACACCCCACGTTTCCGTCTTTCTTCATTTGTACCACAACAATCGAGATAACAAGGAGCACTTGGCAATCGTTGTGGATCCCGCGCAGTTCTCGGGTACAGCTGCATCTGACGCGCCACCTCACATTCGTTCCCGTTCACTTGATGCAGTGTGGAGTGAATCGGAAACGGAGATGGACCGTATTACCCGGGGGGCCTATGTTGGTCGACTTTCACCCACATCTCAAGCGGCCTCCCAGCCTTGCGAGTCCGACTCCGTTTCCGACGGCTCACATCCTCATGAAACGCGTGTGTCATCTGCAGATGACAACATCCCCCCGCCTCTGATTCGTATTCACTCGGAATGTTTCACTGGAGAAACCGTTGGAAGTATGAGATGCGACTGTGGAGAGCAGCTGGACGAGGCTATCAGATTAATTTCGCAGCCCATAATCATCCCCTCCTCTAGTCCCTTAACGCCGCCCAAGGCTATTCCTGGACGGGGAGCCGTTATATATCTTCGGCAAGAGGGTCGTGGGATCGGTCTATTGTCCAAGATTCGAGCATACAACTTACAAGACCTTGGACATGACACGGTTACAGCGAATTTGATGCTCGGCCACCAAGCAGATGAGAGAGGTTATGAAATTGCAGGAGCTATCTTACACGACTTGGGATTAGGATCGGAAGCTGGTGTCCGGGTTCTTACGAATAATCCTGATAAGGTGGAAGCCTTGGAAAAGGAGGGTCTTCGCATTGCTGAACGCGTGCCCATGATCCCAAGGAGTTGGAAAATACGCAATTCTCAGCTAATCGATAGGGCGCGTCCGGTCGATGAGAAAGACGAACGAATTGCAGGTGCTACTTTGATCGGGGGGAATGCTGTGTACGGAGAGGATCTAGACAAGTACTTACGGACAAAAGTCTTGAAAATGGGGCATATGTTACCGCTGTGGCTGGAAGATCCGCAACAGTAACGCTAATGCCATTTGGTTAGGGAAGGATGTGTCGGAAGAAGAACAATCTAGAATGTCATTGAACCACTCATTATTTGACGTGGATTCTTATAATATTGGGCTCAAAGCTAATACCAAAATGTTGTACTTAACAAGTTCCTCGGCGGCAAAGAAAGCCCTGTGTGCATGATCAAAATAGCTTAGACCGGCCACCAAGACATGTCTGAATAGTGAGACTGGTCGGTCGTTCTACGCCCCTTTTTTCTGTCGTTTCTACTTAAGAGTGCCCGAGATGTTTGTCGGTCTCACCATTGGTGTGTCAATTATGAGCGAAACTCACTATCAAGCCGTAGGATCGTCCTCTGCGCTGGAGAAAAGCAAAGCTCGTAGAGGTCGCGCAAAGTGGATTGTACGTTGATTATATAATCTCTCACAGTCATCTTCACCTATGTACGTTTCTCCTAGACCATTGGCTGTTTGGCCGGCTTGGTTGTCATTGCCGCCATCGCTGTCGGCGTTGGTGTAGGCGTTTCAAAGCACAATTCAAACAATGCTGTGTCATCCCACGCTGGATCTTCAAACTCTAGCTCTGATTCGGGCTCTGGCTCATCTTCGAGCAACAATGGAGGTGCTACGCAGACAAATCCGAATGATCCCAGCACGTTCGTAAAAGATCCTAGACTACACCAGTCATTCTACGGCATGGCGTATACACCTGTGGGGGCATTACTTCCGAACTGCGGAGCTACACTAAAAAATGTCATCGAAGATGTTCAGGTTTGTTCATGCATGCGAATGACTCAGTGGTTTTCGTAGCTAACCTCTTTCTCACTAGCTCATGTCACAGCTCACAAAGCGACTTCGTCTCTATGGTGCTGACTGCAATATATCTGCTCTGGTTGTATGTGTACCTCTGATCTCATCGTATCGCATCTCACTCTCGGTATTGAATAGCTCGAAGCTGTTAAGCAGACAAAAGTCGACATGCAAGTCTACCTCGGCAACTATGCTACGCCTGACAACCAAACAGTCTATACATCACAACGAGATGCTATCAAGGATGCCATTCAAACGTATGGCACGGACCATATCGCCGGAGTTACAGTTGGTAACGAATTTATGTTGAAGTACGCAACTCTTTCAAATTCATATATATTCATACGCTCACATTCGACAGCTATCTCACCGCACATGGCGCAACTGATCCTAACGGTGCTGTCGGTGAAGAAGGTGATGTCGTTTCCACTACCAACTTCTGTGTTCTCTGACTTCTTTTTGATCAGGTGCCCAAATTCTCCTCGAAGACATTGCTGATACCCGGAGCATGTTGTCGGGCTTGAATTTAAACAAAAGTATTCCTGTTGGTAATTCTGATGCTGGGAGTTATTTCAACACGAAGATTTTGGAAGCTTCAGACTACGGTGTAAGGGATTTGAATTACTTACAATGAGGGCTTCTTGCTGACATATTTCGTTTAGATGGCGAATGTGCACCCCTGGTTCGCCAATGTCACTGTACAAACTTCTGCCGCTTGGACTGCGCAATTTTTCGAGGAGCAAAATGTCCAGCCTGCAGCGCAACTCCCCAACACGGTGTGTTGTGTTTTTTCCTCATCGAGGTGTTGGGGCTAACTCTTGTCTTAGCCTAAAATGTTCATTGCCGAAACAGGATGGCCATCCGTGAGTCCTATCGCCTTGAAAATTGCGCAACCGGATAACAAACAAATATCTTCCGACAGAATTCGTCTGATGTTGCAAACTCGAACAATGGCGCTTCCGCTGCTTCTGAGGCCAATCTACAGGTTTGTGGTCCCTTCACATTGAACTTATACATCAGACTCACATTATCATCAGATATTTCTGGACACATTTGTATGTCAAGCCAACCAGAATGGCACGGGATATTTTTACTTCGAAGTACGTGAACATTATCTCTTCCTCCACTGGCCTTAATTGGTTCATTTCCACTTAGTTCTTCGACGAGGTGTGGAAGGATGTTTTATATGGTGGTGTTGAAGGCTGGTGGGGTCTTTTCCACTCCAAGTAGGTTTCTCTTGGAACGTCTTGCACCCACCCGTTTAACTCTTAACGTTCACAGCCGCACTCTCAAAAACATCAATATTCCTAATTGCGCCTCGCCTTAGATAAATACCATTTCTTCGAGTCGCTCATTTTGCTTGCAAGGTTTTTCCGTGGCATTCGATACCTAGTACTTGGACATTCAAACTTCGTAGTTTAGTTTGTATTATTGTCTACAATATACATACAGGAAATATGGAAGGAATTAACTTGAAGTGTACGTATTATGTAATGCTTTTTTGACTTGTCCTCGTACCGTTTGCAGGACAATTCTATTTTCTCCCTTCCAGCGCGTACTGCGAGACAATTCATCGTCTCAACGGCGAAATGTTTGATCCTCTGAGTTCAAACAATTCAACTTGGGGCGGTAGTGACGACGTTGTACCTCCTTGGCCAACGACGCCTCATGCACCCAATTCTCCTATCCCCAACCTCCGCCGTGCTTCGACGCCAAATCCGCCTTCTACGCCGGACAAAGGGCCCACGCCAGGCATTTATGGAAAAGAACCTCAGATATATGGACAGCCTGAAGCTGGTCTTATCTCACCTAGGGAAACAGTGGGTTCCAATGGAACCAAATTCGAGAAACCTGAACCGTACCTGAGAGTGAAGATAACTGGGTTGGATAGGAATAGAAGGGATATACTGATCAAACTTGATGCTCAGGTGAAGCTTTATGTTCTCCTAGTGGACGGTCGATATCTGACGCGAAATTTACTGTCTTGTATCGTCTATTTTTATTTTTCCGTAGACGAACTTGTCCAATTTTACTGGCACAACATACCGCAACGTGTCACGCTCCTACCTGGAATTTCAACAATTTTATGAGTCCATTGTGCATAGCAACCCCCAGACCATCGTCCCTGCCCTTCCGCTGGCACAAACTTCTGCTCCGACGGACGAGGAGGATGATCGCCTCGTTAGAATAATGCTGCAGAGATGGTTTACACGAGTTTGTGAAGATCCTATACTGCTTTATGACGAAGATCTACGTTCGTTCATCGAGAGCGATTTTGGTTATCAACCTACCCCTCGCCCTCGACGCAAGGCATCCTCTGGTTTCGGGATTATGCGCCGCGGCGTACCGGATGAAGACGAAGAATTACAGAAGGCGAGGTTCGAGCTGACCAAGTTAGAAGGACAGTTCTTTGACACTGCAAAGGCTGTGGACAAATTAGCCATGTCGCGAAAGAGTATGTGCTAGTCGTGCTTTCTACTCCTCACTTCTAACGGGATCTCTGTGCAGCTCTTGCTGCTGCGCATGCAGAGATGGGAAATAAGCTTATCAACGTCGCTACTACCGAGGCACATCCGCCGCTAGGCAACGCGTTTCGGAAGTTCGGGAGAACATGGCATAGTTTAGCTGATCTAGACCAGGCGCAAGCTATCAGTGATTGTGTTGTGCTTGGAGATTCTTTGGGATATCAAGGCCTTAATGCTCGTTCAGCCAAGGAGACCTTACAAATGAGGACTGGTGTTTTAGAAGAATACCAGGCCGCTGTAAAGACCACCATATCAAAACGGCGACAAATCGAGCGTCTCAAGGCAAGCTCAAATATCAGATCGGAACGTGTAGATGAAGCCCTGGAAGAAATTGAAGAGGTTTGTATATTTACTTCTGTCTTCCGTCTGAAGTTGAGAATTGTTCCTAGGCTAACAAATACGAGCAAGTCCTTGCAAAAAGAGTTGATGGAATTTCCCAAAATCTACATCGAGCTCTCGATACCCATAACCGACATGCAAATGATGATATAACTACTGCTTTGATCGAGCATGCTCGTTCATCAATCATGTACGAGAGACAACTACTTCGAGAACTTGAGGCTCTAAGGGTAGATGTCGCGAATGCTGCCAAGAAGGTCGTGCCTGCTCTGTCCAACGCACCTAAACCCACTGTCATACCTCCCCTCGAGGAATTTGTTAAGCGTCCTCCTCCCCTCGAGCCCAGCACTGTGTCAAACGGATATCATCAACCTACTCCCGCCGTGCAGACGGCCACGCCAGCTGGATCCTCTCCCTCGTTCAAATCATACAACTCGAATGATCCGCTCCAGCCTCATAGTGCTCCCCCTAGAGGAGCACTCTCTCAACATCCGATTTCACCTACCCCCTCCCAACAAAATTTCCAGGGCAGACAAGAACCTCTTTCGGCATCTTCTAGTGCTTCGCCATTTGGGTCACAGCAAGGACCTGTGCTCTCAGCTCATTTACCTCCACAATCTCCCGGTGCAGGACCGTCCTCTCCAGCACCTGACCGGTCTACGTTCACGTCTGTGAACACTAAACCATCTTTCGAAGACGGTCCACCACTTGGTGGCCGCTTCGTTGACGGAACAAAGTCAATGTTCGTCAACAAGCCACCATCTTCACCATTAGCTTCACCGGCACCATCTTCCTCTGCCTCTCAGCTGCCAAGTCCAACTCTTAATCGGATAGTAGGAGATCCTCTGATGGGTAACATGCCTACGAGACCATCGAGTGCGCTTGATGGACCTTCTAGAGGACTGAACGGGCACTCTTCCCTGAGCAATGGGCTGGATCCACTTGGCCAGGCCAAGCCAAGTTACATGTCTAGCTCGGTGCGCGTACAACCTACGCGACCCAGATTGGATGCAAGAGAAGCTGCGAGTAAATTAGCAAATATGCTCTAAGGAGTACAGAATTAGTTTAAATTATGGATGGAGTTTTTTGGTTTCTATTACATATGCATCTGCACCTATATCACTACTTTCGAGTTTCATGGGGTTACGGGGATTGACCCGTTTGAAGAAAAGAATGGAGAATTATGTAAGTCATCCGGGGCAGAGTCAGCGAAACAACGCAGTACGCCATGTATGCTGTGCTTGAGATGCGAACCTGGCAGTATTCCCTCTGATTGTTCTCGCTAGCGACATTCCGCCAAAATGGCATATATCTTCTGGGTAGTATTCGCAATCAAAACTTCAATCTGAACGGGAGCGGACGAAGCACCGCCAAGATGTAACTCCCTGACACAAACAGCCATACGGAAAGGTGCTAACGGTGCCATTTACCAGTTGGATAAAGAGAGCGGTACGCTTTCCATTTCCTGTTCGTACTCCACTTCCACCCGCGGTCCCTCTGTGAGAATGAGTATGAGCAGGATATCCTGTGAGCAAAAAGACAGGGTTTGCCTACTTTTTGGCCGTTTTTCCATCCGCTTTTTAGGAGGTTTTGCTTCGGGAGCTTTCCGCTTTCCCAGAGTCGGTGGTTTTGGACGGACATTCTCCCTGGATTCAGACTCGGAGCCTTCATCGTCTTCTCCCTCTTCTGAATCGCCTGCGTCATCTGATCCATCATCCTAGTGAGAAAAGAAGGTGGTTCAACAAAAGAACATGATTGAATAAAAATATACATACGGCAACGTCTTCAAGATCGCTCAGTCCATCATCCTCGTCATCTTCATCCCCACTTATGTCACTGACGAACTCCCGAGAACCCCACTCATCCTCCATCTCTTCTTCTAGCTCAGCTTCATCCTCCTCATCCGTCTCATCATCCAGCAAATCAAGTTCGTTTTCTGCAACACCCTTGCCCTTATCGCCTGTCCTCTCGCGGTCCAAAATCGCCTGCCAAACAGTCTCATTGACGTTCAATGGGGCATCTCCGTATGCTTTGGACTTGAGTCGTTCAATAAGTTCCTTCTCTATTGATTTTTCAAGATGAGCGGCAGAAAGGGCTTTGCGCTCTCGGACAGCTTCACGCCGGTCTAGTTTTTTCTTTACTCCGACAAGCTTCGGTCTACGAAGGGAGCGAGAATAAGCAGAGAGATATAAATAAGGAAGGATGGGCGTACTGCTGCCGTAGCTGTAAGCGACGCATTTTAATGAGATATTGTGTAATCTTTGTAATTCGCTGCTTGCATTTGTGGATCATGAAATTCGGCCAATGTATTAACTCATTGTCGATCTAGAAATGAGCATATTTACAACGAATATAGAGGGGGACATAGAGAAAATGCACCTGCTCGAGAGCTTTTGTATAACTGTTTGATAGCTTTATTTTCTCCCACATATGCGCAGGCGAGTGCGCTCGTTCGATGGTTTTCACATACAAGTACAGGACGCCTGTGGAACCTTGAGCGTAAGAAAAAGAACCTCCGGCCGAAGGAAATAAAAGCGAATAACCTTCTTTCTCTCGTATCGTCGCGTATCGTGAGTTGGCTAAAGGACAGGATTGTCGATTACAGAGGCCAGTGACATTGTATTCATTGCGACAGAAATTTTGGGTTGATGTTCTGCAAACTGCGGTCAGAGACGTCAAAGAGCATTCATAAGAAGATTTCTGACTTGACTTTGTACGAGCAGAATTGATGGTTAATAACAGACCATATAACGTCGTCACTCTGCATATCGAGGAGAAGGTGTAGGAAAGAAAGCAATTGCAATTCTAAATGGTATGTGGCTGTGCGAAATTTCTCAAATTCAAAGCGATCCTCTAACAATGTCATGCTCAATTCACCCATTTCTTCAATTCTGGATGGTAAATACATGCGACAAATTATATGACCTTTCAGCAATCAAATGAAGGTTTTTTTGTCTTCCTACAACAAACTGCCATCTCCCCGTACTTTTATTCCAACTCGCATTCTCTTCGAGACGGAATCGCAGGGTCTCATTTCGTTCTGGGACAAAATGATATGCGTACAATTCGATGCTGTAGAATGTATTGGGTAGGATAGGGAGATCTCCCAGCACTGGAACGCGTTCAGGTAGATTCGTGAAGCCTGTGTAATAGTGGTGAGCGAATCTTTTTCACGCTCGACATAGAATCTCACCAATGACTGCACCGGCGTCATGACCCCAGTCACCTATTGGATGAGAATAGATCTGTCCTTCAATGCCTTCGGCTTGCATCTGCTCAAGACAACTCGCGAGAACTTCGTTACCAGTCATCCCTACCCTCATTATATCAAGATGGATATCCTGCATTCTATTTGCCTTCTTTATACCGTCTTTCAGCCCTTCAGGAGCATCTGTTTCGCCGTGACGTAGGACGTAAGCCATGTGCTGAATATCCGTGTTCATACCCATCGCCGTTATACCCCAGTCGATGTGGAGAAGGTCACCGCCCTTGATGATATCGTCAGTCCCGCTCCAGCCTGGGAACGATTCTTTGGTAATGACAGAAACTCGGGGATGGTTCCAGGTGGACACATTCAAGTCAAGCATCTTCTCGCGAAACCACCATTCGAGGTCCTATTAGTATAAGTATCAGGGTGAGTAATATCAAAGAGATCACTGGACAGACAAAAACCTTACAACAGTGCTCGTAACCCCAGGTTCGATGACTCGATTCGAAAAACCTTCTTCCATCATAGCCCAAGCATTCTCTTGCAAGTCGCGGTAGTATTTCAGCTGTCCATCTACCTTGGTCGTGACGTATTCAATTCCAAGCATGGGAAGGTTCACTGTCCTTTCCATCCATTTTGACCCTAGCATTTCTTGCATTACGCTCAGCTCTCCGACATGCAACCCTCCTCCGAAGGCAATATCTCGGTCTACATTCAACGCAATGTGGTGTGGATCATAGGACTCTAAGGTCTGTAGAAGTTCAGGCCACACCTGGCCCGTATTATCAACCCATTTGAGTGGGTTTGGTTGGCCGCGCAATGAAGATTCGTTGGCGTGAAAGAGAATCACAGTTCGCCTATGGACGTCGAAGTCGGTTGCATTCTTGATAGACCACCAGATTGTGTCTTCAGCATGCTCTCTTTGGCTCATCTACAGATCAAGTACAATGTGTATTAGCCTCGCAAGGAGGGTCATGAAACTACTTACTAGCCAAGCCTCCACGCCGTATTTTTTCAATAATGTGGGGATACGAGATATCCTCTCTGATAGCCAGGTATCTTGTATTCTTGCCTGCTCTCTGAGAGATGGAAGTCGTACATAGTCACCTAAAGCAAGCCTAGTAGTTGAAAGACATACAAGACTGCAAACGATAAGTATATAGTTCATCGCTGTGAGAGTGAGAAACGGGCGCTACAAATATTACACCGGCTCGCCTCGGACCGGTAATACATCTGTACTAATTCGACTATGGCGAACGAAAGCACAGACTCACAGCCTGCGGTCGAGTCTCCTCCTGAACAAGACAGAGCCGAACTGATCTCTCGTGCTAGAATATTTCTCAATTCTCCTCGAATAAAAAGCCAGGATCTGTTTGCAAAGCGCAAGTTCTTGTTAGAGAAAGGCCTTGCAGAACCGGAGATCGAACTGCTCTTGAGGGAATTGGTATGTGCTATACTGAACTCTACTTTCATGCATATCTCACACTCGATTAGCCACCGCAACTTCCTACTGTTCCTCCCAGAGCTTACCCTCAACCACCGCCTTCCAGTCTACCGACTTTACTTCTCGGTCTGGCTAGACTGTTTTCATGTGTAGCTGGAGGATCCGCTATTATTCTGGCTATATACTATGTAAGCGCTCCTTCTCGAAATATATCGTCTTCTTACTTTCTGTGACAGCGGTATATTCTTCCCCGCATTGTCAGGACTGCAGAAGCGCGTCAGTCGCTGAAATCACACCAGATTTCACTTCTACGCCAACTGAACTCCTCCCTAAAGGCTTTGAAGGATACTCAAACAGAGTGCTACTCGTCTTTACCCCGAGCGAATCCGCATAAAGAGCCCAGCGCATTTGCGGACTGCCACAATTTACAAGACGTTTTGAGCGAAGGCGAAAGGCGGAAAGTTGAGATTGACAAGCTCTCTCCGCTCACGCTCCTGCGATGTGCTTGGGAGGAATTGCATCAGCGGCCTGGAGGTGGCACAAATAATCCAACAACAGAAGAAATCTTCCAGGCGCTGGAAAGTAAAATACCGTGGCTGGTAACAGAGCATGGAATCGTCTTTGAGGTACGCTCATTGAAACACCCCTCGCAAGAGACTAACCCTCACACTACTGTAGCACAGGTTATGGGAGACACTCTCTACCAGCCCTCTTTTTGAATTCTCTGTATCTAAAGAGCCTGAGGATCATACGGCGCAGTGGTCTTATCTTCCGCCAATTCCTCAAGACGCATCGCCACTAGTATCCTCTCTCGATGGTCTAGCGACCACCTTATCTGGCAGTAGACGAGTTCAGAATAGTTCGGCACAGTATACGCTACAAGCCCTGACAGACTTTACGGGATATGTCAGTTCACAGCTATACACTCCGTATCGGCCGCCACCCATACCCGGGATCCCGAGTTCGAATGAGGGGCCTGAGGACGAGCTGAGGAAAGAAATACGCGCTTTGAAAAGTTT
This sequence comes from Omphalotus olearius VT 653.13, assembly GCA_000296255.1. Classification (NCBI taxonomy): domain Eukaryota; kingdom Fungi; phylum Basidiomycota; class Agaricomycetes; order Agaricales; family Omphalotaceae; genus Omphalotus; species Omphalotus olearius. The sequence goes on from JH814853.1 coordinate 137,562, forward strand.
GGTGCTGAGCAGGTGAGTGGATGGATACCTGAGGTTTACCAGACACTGATACTTGGTATAGGCGGTCGTTCATGTCGTCAATTCCGTCCAGGTCGAATGTTCCTATTGGTGCTAATTCGTCACAGTAGACATTCACTGTATACATGTCAAGTTGTGTAATCTCAGAACGAGTTTAACATGAAGGTGTACAATAGCACAGGTACGACAGTCCCAATCGATTCTTTTCTAAAGCTGCATCCAAAAGCGATCCTGGCGCCGCCTGCTCAGTGGTGACTAAAGTCTCCTTCCATAACTTTGTCTCCCCACGGGATAATACTGACCATCCGGCTTGCGTCAGCAAGGGGAAAACACGAAGAGGCAGTTCGCAACTCACAGAACTATCTCGTTGGTCACTATGAACTCTCCGTGGCTATTCACGCCGGTTGGTGTGCTTGGCTAGAAGTGGAGCTATCATGCTGCAAGTAATGGAGGCAAGCCGCAAAACCTAGGCCGCTGTTGGCACCCGTAACCAGCGCAGTCTTTCCACTGAAATTGAGAGCTGCTGGGAGTAGAGGAACCGGAGGTTGGAAGAAGCTCATAGCTTGACGATAGCGCTGGACTGGACTACACATTCGTTATTTATGTGCTCCTAGCCACTGCATAACCCGTCGGAACCATTCGCAGCTCAGTACTCAGTAAGCGCCGCAAATTATTGATTGCCCAAGATCATGAATCCGATTTGACAAGCTTGACATTTGAGTTTTCTGAAAGTTTCTTGATGAGCTGAGTTGAGCTCATTGAAGGTCACGTTACTTTGTCGCGAGATCGAATACGTCATAGTCAGAGACGCGAAGATTTACCGTCTCCAGGTCCTGCTTTTCCATCTATCCTCTTTACCGCCATCATGCCCACCAAACCCCTCGATCCTCAAGCTGTCCTTGAAGTAGACGGCTATCTAAAGCCAGATGTTCCTAACATTGTCAAACGTTATGACCTCTTTAGACAGTGGAAGGACACCATCGAACAGCACGAAGGAGGTTACGATAAATTCACCAAGGGTTATCTCAAGTTTGGCTTCAACATTAGACCTAATGGAGAGGTTATCTATAGAGAGTGGGCACCCGGTGCAGTTGAGGCAAATCTGATTGGAGAGTTCAGTAAGTCGTTCGGTGGAGTTCGATGACTTATTTATTCATGGCTCTTCCTTCTCCCACAGACGCTTGGAATAGAACATCGCACCCCATGAAAAGGGACGAATTTGGTGTCTGGGAAATAACGCTTCCCCCTACCTCAAATGGAAGTTGTGCGATCCCCCACGACTCAAAGATAAAGGTACGACGGTCGTGCTCGGTACAGCCCAATTGTTGCTTGACAAACGTTCCAGATCTCCATGGTGACGCAGGCTAGAGAACGCATTGAGCGCATTCCTGCTTGGATTAAGCGTGTCACTCAAGACTTGAGTGTCTCCCCCGTTTACGATGCTCGTTTCTGGAACCCGCCTGGATCAGATATATACAAATTCAAGAACGCCCGCCCTCCCCAACCTCAAGCAACACGCATATATGAAGCTCACGTTGGAATATCTACGTCTGAGGACCGAGTGGGTACATACAAGGAATTCACCCAGAATGTTCTCCCTCGAATCAAGAAATTGGGGTACAATGTCATTCAGCTCATGGCAATCATGGAGCACGCTTACTATGCATGTTAGCGCGTTTACCTGTGGTTAAGTATATGAGCCTCAACGTTGATGTAACCTCTACATAGCCTTCGGATATCAAGTCACCAGCTTCTTTGCCGCGAGCTCCAGATACGGTAGCCCAGAGGATCTCAAAGAGCTCATCGATACCGCTCACGGAATGGGTCTGACTGTTCTTCTCGACGTCGTTCACTCCCACGCCTGCAAGAACGTTCTCGATGGACTCAACGGATTCGATGGCACGGACCACCTCTACTTCCATTCGGGCGGTAGGGGGCGTCACGAACTTTGGGACAGCCGACTATTCAATTATGGCTCGCATGAAGTTCTACGGTTCCTAATGAGCAACCTACGCTTTTATATGGAGGAGTACCAGTTCGATGGGTTCAGGTTCGATGGGGTGACAAGCATGATGTACAAGCACCATGGCGTTGGCACTGGATTTTCTGGAGGATACCACGAATATTTTGGAGACGCAGCCGATCTGGAGGCAATTGTTTATCTTATGCTCGTCAGTATCAGTTTCATTGATGAACGTACTTGGATTCCGACTCGAATATTCTGTAGGCAAATGACGCGATGCACACCCTGTATCCGTCTATGATTACGATTGCAGAGGATGTCTCTGGGATGCCCTTGCTCTGCATTCCGGTGGATAAGGGTGGTGTTGGATTCGACTACCGTCTATCGATGGCCGTCCCAGATATGTGGATCAAATTACTCAAGCACAAGGCCGATGATGAGTGGGACCTAGGTGATATTGTGCATACACTTACGAACAGGCGTCACGGAGAAAAGAGTATCGCATACTGCGAAAGTCACGATCAAGCTCTGGTTGGAGACAAGACGATCGCGTTCTGGTTGATGGACAAGGAAATGTGTAAGGTTTTTGTTGTAGTCTCAAAGCTTTGACAGTGACATTGAAATAGATACCCACATGTCCGACCTTACTGAGATGACGCCAGTCATTGCTCGTGGTCTCGCTCTTCATAAGATGATTCGGTGGGTTACGCTGTATTCACAACCGCATTCATTTTAATCTGGTTTTGCAGCCTCCTCACGCAGTCCTTGGGAGGGGAAGGTTATCTGAACTTTGAAGGGAATGAATTCGGCCATCCTGAGGTGAGGTATACTGTATCAATCCGCCGCGCACACCTGGGCTAATCTATTCATTCAGTGGCTCGACTTTCCCCGTGAAGGAAACGACAATTCTTTTCATTACGCCCGACGCCAGTGGAACGTCGTGGACGATCCGCTCCTTCGTTACAAATACCTAAACGAGTTTGACGCTGCGATGAACAATTTGGAAGAGCAGTATAAGTGGCTTTCGTCTCCGCAGGTATGGTCACCGGCCAATCAAGGGTCAACCTTTGACAGACCAGTACAGGCCTACGTTTCCCTCAAGCACGAAGGCGACAAGGTTCTCGTGTTTGAGCGTGCCGGGTTGCTGTTCATCTTCAACTTCAACCCCACAAAAAGCTTCACAGACTATCGGGTTGGTGTTGATGTGCCAGGTCAGTACAAGGTGGCACTAACCAGCGATGAACCTCGCTTTGGAGGATTCAATAACATTGGCTTGGATGGAGAATACTTCACTAACCCACTGGAGTGGAACAACAGGAAAAATAATTTACATGTAAGTCTGTGTTTCTTCTTGGAAGTCAGCGGTATACTAAATCAAGTCTTCCAGGTGTACATTCCAAGTAGAACTTGCCTAGTTCTTGCGTTGAAAAGTAAATGAGTGTCTTACTTTCTGACTGGAACAAGTTTTCATATCAATAGTATCAAAAAAGGGTTGATATTGGATTGCAAGTGGAGACTGTATAATACGGATACAATGGACTATATAAACCAAGTGATAATAATGAGAATCCATCAGACAGACGCTCATCTCCCTGGTCAGTTGTTCAGGAACTCTGACGAGCTCCTAGAACACAAACCAAACGTCCTCGAGACTTCATAAGAATGAAGCCATGTTCTCAGTATGAGGAGAGAGCGCGAATATCATCGACTGGATTTGAAGAAGTGGCATTTGTAAAAATGCGAGACTCGGTCAGTTTCTATAAAAAGATCCTGATGAGTATGTTCTAAAGAAACCAGTATGGCCAGACCTACGTTATATAGATTTTCGAGGTGGTCCGTGCGTCTCCTTTCCCACGGTCCGTCATTGCACGCCCACGTGCTTATTGACGCAATTATTTCGACTTCAGTTACCAGTATTAGTCTCAGTCCAAGGACGTAAGGTACGCTGTCTTCATTATCCATTATGTCCCTCCTTAAGCATGCTGGCAGACCGCTTTCTAAATCTTCTCTAAGACAGGTTCCTCGTTTATCGCGCTCAATAGCAACAAAAAGACCTCATTTTCCTTGCGTAGAAGCTCACGCTACCCGGGAGTCCCAAATCAGGCGTAATACTTCAGGTTCTACTTCCCGAGCGAACGACGAAGAAGATTCAGGTCCTGAGCCACCATATGCGCGGCCGAATCCTCAAACTTACCATGTCTATCATGATCCATCTCCCTTACACTTGACATACGCGTCCTCTCTTCCTTCATTCGATGTCGCATACGAAACGTGGGGAGAGCTCTCTCCGGAAAAAGACAATGTAATACTCCTACATACAGGCCTCTCTGCCTCATCGCATGCAGCATCGACACCTTTGAACACTTCTCCAGGATGGTGGGAGAAGTTCATTGGGCCTGGAAAGGCTCTGGACACGAACCAATTTTTCATCATCTGCACGAATGTTATAGGGGGATGCTATGGTTCGACAGGCCCATCCTCTCTCGATCCGACAACAGGACGCCATTATGCAACAACGTTCCCGATCGTGTCTATATTTGATATGGTTCGCGCACAGTTCCGATTACTGGATCATTTGGGTATACAAAAACTTTACGCGAGCGTAGGATCTTCTATGGGAGGAATGCAGAGTCTTTCTGCAGGATGGCTGCATCCTGAACGCGTAGGGAAGATAGTGAGCATTAGCGGGACTGCTCGCAGCTCACCGTCTGCGGTAGCGATGCGTTACGCGCAAAGAAGCGGTATGCTGACCTGCGTATCTAATGAACCATGTTCTCAACAAGCTGTGTTTTAGTTCTGATGGCAGATCCAAATTGGAATAACGGCTTTTATTATGAGGGCTTACCGCCACATATTGGGATGAAATTAGCCAGACGTAAGTAATCGAACTCTGAAAGCGATATTGTTCCGTTCTAATGGTGGGTGGTAGAAATTGCTACCATAACTTATCGATCAGGTCCTGAATGGGATCTTCGCTTTGGACGCCACGTACGCCCTGTGACTACCTCAGATTCACTTTCGAAACATGGCCAGCCCAGGTTGCCAGCCCTATGCCCCGACTTTCTTATTGAAACCTACCTTGATCATCAAGTCTGTCTTTTCATTTTTATGGAGCATGCTAATCATCTGACCGAGTGAGCTAGGGAGAGCAATTCTGCCTTAAATACGATGCAAATTCCCTCATCTACATATCAAAAGCCATGGATCTTTTCGACCTGACCGAATCGTCACTCAAATCCTTGAACGTATCATCGTCAGCTTCCTTCACAGAATCAACCATCACTTCCTCATCCTCCGTTGCACACAAAACTTCTCATTCAAAATCACATCCACCTCCGGCAAATCCCCCATCATATCTTCCTGACCTCGCTTCAGGGATGCAGCCCCTCGCAGATATACCGACACTGATTCTAGGCGTCCAGAGCGATATTCTTTTCACGGTCGAACAGCAGCGGGAGATGGCAGATGCACTACGGATGGCGGGTAACGAAAACGTATCGTATTACGAGCTGGGAGGCGTTTGGGGACATGATACATTTTTGTGAGTACTGCAGGTCGTCCCAACTCAAGGATTGTGTTTAACTTTTTCCCTCGTTGCAGATTGGATGTTTTGAATGTAGGAGGTGCTATAAGAGGTTTCTTGTCATGACACCCGCATCAAGAGCATTAGGTTTAGCTATTATATGTGTAGGTAAACGAATGTATCATCAACTTGCATTGCCACTAGGATTCTACTGATATAAGTGTTAAGACATTTCTGTTGAAGAGAAGAATACAATTGTACGAGGGAGGAGGGTCAATATTGTTCACTCTGCATAGTCCTTTAAGAGATCCTTGTGGCATGATGACCAGATGAGGATAATATGCCATTCAGGGTTTGATTAAAACCACAGTACAGAGGGCCCAAAGCATTTGTGTGTCTGAGCTAAGAAAAAAGTCGGAGCCGGTTTGGTTTCCAAATCGGGATACCTACTGTACTCGCTTTCATTCATTCGTTCATTCGTACTGTGTGTTCTTATTCTCGAGAATGAACCGCATCTTTGGAACTTCGGCGAGCAAGAAAGCAAAACCTTCACTCCAAGATGCAATTGCTTCAGTCAGTTCCTAGTCTACACAGAAAGCCGGCTGATGTCCTAATCGAAATGCAGACAGACGCTCGAATGTCCTCTATCGAAGTCAAAATCAAGAAGCTGGATGGAGAATTAGGAAGATACAAAGAGCAAATGAGCAAACTGCGTAATGGACCTGGCAAGGTGGGTCGAATAAGATCTCGCTCAGTGCTATGACTCAGTGATGTTCGGGTTTGGCTGCAGGACGCAATACAACAACGAGCGCTGAGAACGTTGAAGCAAAAGCGTATGTATGAGTCGCAATTAGCACAGCTGACGCAGCAAACGTTCAACATGGAAAGTGCGGCGTTAACGACGGATAACCTACGGAATACCATGGCCACTGTCGATGCTTTGCAGATCGCGAACAAGGAGATAAAGAAACAGTACGGTAAGATCGACATTGACAAGATCGAGGTGCGGGATTCCTTATAGGCAACGTTGAACATTTCTCAGTCGAATACAGAACATCCATGATGAAATGGAGGACTTGTTGGAGCGCGCAAACGAGATTCAAGATTCGTTGGGGAGATCGTATGCAGTTCCGGACGAGATAGATGAAGCAGACTTGGAGGCAGGTCAGTCAGAACGTCTTTCAACCGTGTTCCGCATTCTTCTGATACCTTTGTCACACCAGAATTGGACGCACTCCAGCTTGAAGAAGAGGAAGAAGGCGCGTCGTACTTGACGGACATCAACAAAGTTCCAGACTTCATCGATGAACCTCCTATTGAAGTTGCTGAGGTAAATTGCAATTTTTGTACCCAAATCAGATCTGACTGTCCATAGACACCACAACACGAAGCTATCAAGGCCACGGGCTAGATGGTTCTTGTGCTCGGTTGTAATGTTATGCTAACGGACATGGACACGCAGGATGAAAGCTGTATATATATTCTTGTAATATCTTCAACTGTTCTTACGGAATAGATCACTGTACTGAAATTTTCAACCATATCTACGGGCCTCGCCAACTTCGGCGAACCAATCATCATTTACCCTGTTCTCCTCAGCAGTGGCGATGTTGATAATGGTCGACTTGCTTTGAGAATCTGAGCAACGACGGAAAGTGAGCCCGCTATCAATTTGTAAGATAGATGTGGCGTACAAGCTTCATACGCCTCAATTCCGTTCTCTCTTCCAATTCCGCTCTCCTTCATGCCACCCCTAAACGAATTATGAACCCAAAGAACGTTAGATGTACAGATAAGAACACACCAGGGAGAACTTGGGTCGTTCCGATGATGTGTGTTAACCCAGCAAACACCAGCCTGAATCTCGGCAGCTACGCGGTGCGCTCTTGACAGATCAGAGGTCCAGATGCCTGCCCCGAGTCCGTATTTACAGATATTCGCCAGCAAAACCCCTTCCTCTTCATCCTGTCAATGACAATGTTCAATCGCGCGCATGAGATAAACCAGTAGTAGCTTACGAGGAAGCGTTTGACAACCACCACAGGCCCGAAAATTTCCTCTCGCCACAGCTCATCCTGAGTGTCGATGTCGACGATTACAGTAGGAGGGAAAAAGCTCCCCGCAGAGAAATCAAAGTCATCTAGAGACGATTTACCTATCATACGTTCTCCGCCTGCAACGATCTTGCCCTGAGTGTGCTGGATCATTTCCTCTATGCGCTCGAGGTGACGTAGAGAGATGACAGTGCCCATTGTAGATAGAGGGTTCAGCGCTATTCGGAAGACCATGAACATCAGCAAGGGAAGAAATGTTCCAAGCTACTCACGATCGCCCATACGATGACGGATACTTCCCACTATATCCAGAAACTTGTCCATAAATGCATCGTATATCTGGTCTTGGACTATTAACCGTGTCCCCGACACACAAGTTTGGCCTGACGCTACAAATGACGCAAAGGCAACTCCGTTCACAGCCGAGTCTAAATCAGCATCATTGAAGACTACGACAGGCGCCTGTTGAAGTAGTCAACAATTACTTAGTGTCATTGGACTCGAAAAATCCAAAATCACTTTTCCACCCAGTTCAGCGGTATACGACGCGAGGTTAGAGCCAACGATACTACCCAAGATTCGTCCTGTCTGTGTACCAGCCTGTTTGATCATTGACTATAGCATTGAGGACAGTGTTGGCAAGACCACCTACTGTTACGTCGACTTTTCTTACTAGAGGATTGCTGACGATAGCCTTTCCAGTGGTGTTTCCGAACCCAGGAAGAACAGATAACACACCCGATGGTACTGTCAATTGATTAGCATTCCTTGAGTAAGGCGAGACAAAGTTTGTTACCTCCAGCTTCCGTTGCCATCTCCGCGAATTCAAGGACGGTGATGGGGGCTTGCTGATTGGGTGTGAAGTCAAGCACAGGCACTGAATACGAATACCATCCCTCCTGCTTACTTCGGAAGGTTTTACGATCACACTATTTCCTGCTGCCAGGGCGGGCGCGATTTTCTTGATTGCGATCAGCAGCGGATGGTTGAAGGGCTTCCGGACTTTGATTGTAAGTCACCGCTCGATGCTGTGTATCGGAGCACTTTACCGTAATTTGTGCAACCACTCCTAGTGGCACTCTTTGAACATAATTTAATAATTTCCCTTGAGTAGGCGCCACGATTGCCTGGTTCGTACGCAGCAAGGCTGCATAATAATCTCTAACAGTACCATCAGTATCTAAAATCATGAGGAAGTGACACTACTCACATCCATTCAGGTAGTCTTCCTAGTTGAGCATTCATTTCCCGTATCGTCCTTCCTGTTTGTAAGCTCTCGATTTTGGCCATGTCCGAAATCCGCGACTCCAAATTGCGGGCCAACCGTGTAAGGACTTTGGAGCGCGTTAACGCACGTGCTTTCGACCAAGCTCCTGACTCGAAGGCACTCTGTGCGTTATCGATAGCCTCGTTCACATCCTCCGGAGAAGCAGCTGTCACTCTAACCGCACTAAGGGTTTCTGTACTGTTATCTGCATGGATAGCTTACTTGCAAAGTTCGACCCCATTTGCTGGGTTCGAAACAGGGAACCTAACACATATGAGAAAAAAAAATGATACAAAAAGTACAAAGCCCACTCTTCAGCGTTCTCGTTTGATGGAGTAAATTGAGCATGAGGAACATAATGAGTCTTGTGAAGCATCCTCTAAGTAAGATGTACCATCATTGGCATCAACCTATTCGTTTTCAGGGCCTGGAATACGAACCTTTTGTGTGAATATCACTCGCCTGAAATTAGCCTCCATGGCCAGAAGCTAGAGACTGAAGTTCGCTATCAGTAGAATACGGCTGGTCGTGAACAAGACGCGTCTCGTCACGTGTACACGAGAACCGATCGGATAACATGTAACAGTACATTGAGGGACCAGGCTGACGAAATACTGTGCAAGTACTGTGCATATGTAGGTTCTCTACATGAATTCAAATAACATTACCCAATAAACGCAATCTCTCTAGATTCGCCAGGACCACTGCTCGGTTATGAATCCTGATCGCACACACACGAGTCATTTCTAGTGACAGCTACAGCATGTTGGCGAAAAGAGGAACAGATCTGTAATAAGTCACTATATAAGTATACTCAATCCTCTGGACTATTGGGATGTCACCGCCGTGAAGTTTACTCGTCCACATTCCACACCTTTGGATTTTGGGAAGGCATAGAGGCCGGTGTGCCGGCATCATGTTAGAATTAGGCCTGGTGAACTGTAGCGCAAGTCTTCAATACCCTCAATCACCCTGCGCAATGCGTTGTCGTTCATATACAACTCCCTCGGTAAGGCGAGGCGTTTCAAATGATGAAAACCCCACAGTCCTTGGGCCAGGGCCAAAGTAATGACTGACAGAAGCCTTGGCTGTAGTAGCGTCAATCCTTTCTTGAGTTCGATATCTTCCAAGTTGGGTAACGCTGACAGACAGTGGAGGAGGGGTCGCAAATCTGTCGCCAAGTCGACTGGCAAAATGATTCGCTGAAGACAGGCGAATCTGTGTATGCTTTCTGTAATCGCGAATGTGGCGCAGGCTCGCTCCTCGGAGGAGACTTGGCGGCCATAGAAGGGGAGAGGTGTCTCTAAACTCAATGAGTGGAGTTCGGGAAACGTGGACAAGGCAAGAAAAGTTTCGCTATTGATTTGCGGTACTTCAATACCTGCCTGAGTCGAGATGCTCTCCCTCCCCATCCGACCTGTTTTGACCTCAATCCAAAGTCCAGGACAGCGGACAATAAATCTGAACTGCCGCTCCAAATAGGGAGAATACCACCGACGAAACCAGCTCTGTATGGTGAGCTGCAGAAAGGACGAATGTGTCCACGATCCTGACCGGACTAAAATGTGACATTCGACGATGGACTGACAACGTCTGGCGATGATATGCAGGGCAGAACTGACGATCGAAAGGTCCCTAACACTGAGTGCCTCTCCAAGGTAGATCGAGAGTGATGTTATTGTCGGCATAAGGGAGTTCTGCAATGTAGACATGGAACAGTAGTGATAACCACTGTCCAGGAAGGGCGCTGCCAGTTGATATTGCACTCGGGGGGGACAACCAAATAGTAGGGATGCAGTGCAGGAAGTTGCGGACAGTAACGGAGGTGCAGCAGAGGTCGACATTGGTGAATGTGATAGCAATGGGTTGAAAGTACTGGCTCCAGAGGCTTTTACTTGAAATAGCTTGACACTTTACAGAAGCCGACAGAACAATGAAGTTTCAACGAAGGCCTCAAATTCTGGTGCTCATGACGGCAAAAAAAGAAATTGTGCTTCGCTATCCAAAGAACTTGGTAGCACATCCGCCCAAATTAGGACTACCAGCGGAAAATGGCGGAGGCATATGATCCATCATATATTCACTCTTCCTGATTGGGAGTGCTTATAATGGAAGGCTGTCGTGGCTAATCAGGAGCTTGAGGGCGCCCAGATTCTACACCTTTTGCATGTGCCGTTTCCGGCGGAAATATAGAGGGAAGAAACCCTGGGATCGTCAACACAGCTTGGATCTGAACGATTCAATTCCCACAGTTTGCATATCACCAATTACTTTGAAAGTTCCATACTCAGTCCATACTCAGTCCATATGAAGAATCAAGACGTACGTACATTTGCACGCCATATATCTGTCGGCACGACATCATGGTCGTTCTCCTTTTGTCAACAGACCGATACGTATCAGTATCAGTATCCAAAGCCAATTACCGGCGGCGGAGCATTTTCAGTGTGCGGGGAACCACCTTCGAATGAGCATCTGTGTGATAGCAAAGAAATAAAGAGAAAAGTAAGTACTGACTTGTTCAAATTACCAGATCGAAGCATACTACCAACCTGAAAGACCTCAATTAAACACCCCCCGTAGTAGAACATATTAAACTTGCGAGTATTTCCAGAAGATACCAGCCAGTATAGAGGGCACCAACCTTGTGTCGGACTCGCTGGCAGTCTGAGGGAGTCGATGGGACGACACGAGCACAAGGAAGTCACGTGATTACCTAATGTTTGTTGACTGCTTCGGGTGGCTTGAAACCGAGTAGCAAGGCTCTTTCTACTGTACCACCACTACCACCTTTTCTTTCAAAGCTGCCCTGCTCGTCTAAAGAGCCTGCGATCACTTGATCAGCTTTTCGAGATGCTTCCTCGACGTTCCTCTCGGGCTGCCTCCGCGAAACCTCCCTCTACAGCTGCAAATGGCGTCGATAAAAGTGTAGCTCGTGTTCCGCGCAGTGCACCAAGCAAGAAACGCGCAGCCTCACCAGAACGATCTGCTGCTCCGCCTTCTAAACGGAAAAAAGGTGAGGAGCAGAATATTGCTCCCACTGTCCAAAAACCCAATTCCAAGGCTGCAGGGAAGAACGCTGCTGAGGAGCCAGCCACAAAACGATCTCGCACTAAATTAGCTCCGATTGCTGAAGGATCTGCGCTTACAGAGCGTGCTCCGAGAGTGAAAACTCCCCATACTCAGGTCAAACCGTATCTCAATGTACTACCGACGCCGCCCGAGAAAATCAGGCCAGGCTTACAGCTCTTTGTCTGGGGTGCCGGAAATTTTGGCCAGTTTGGACTTGGTCCTGATGTCTTGGATGAACTTGACAAGCCGAAAAAACATAGTTGGGCTGAGCAACAAATGCAAGCCGGGACCTTCGGTGAGGAAGGTGCTGGATTGGAAGCCATCGCCGGAGGTGGCATGCACAGTCTCTTAGTAGACGAGAAAGGAACGGTACGTTCCACTGTATTCCGACTTTCCATGGCCCTCACGCAGCAACCACACAGGTGTGGTCTTGCGGTCTGAACGATGACGCTGCACTAGGTCGGAAAACACAAAATATTCCAGATCCGAGTAATCCAGGCTCATTCTTGGATATCGATCAACTTACTAGCGTACCTCACCCTCTTCAGTCTCTTTTGGATGAAAGCTTCCGTACTGTGCAAGTCGCGACCGGTGATAGTATATGTGCTGCCGTCAGCGATCAAGGCGAACTCCGAGTATGGGGCTCTTTCCGCGTAAGTGTTCAGTCTACATTCTACAGCCTTAATATTTCATTGATTCCAATGTCGGCTTGCAGGTGAATGAAGGTTCACTTGGATTTTCCAGCGACTTGAAGCATCAATTCACCCCAGTCCCCATCTTGAATGATTTGCTGAGTCATCGACCTGGCGATGTCGAGAAAGTCTCTTCTATCACTGCCGGTGTCAACCACCTTCTTGTCCTGACCACACATGGCAACATCTACACGTGGGGCGCCGGTGAGCAAGCTCAGCTCGGGAGAAAAGTTTTGGAGCGCCGCAAGATTCACGGCACTGTTCCTGAGAAGGTCAGCTTGGGGTCACGTACTAGGAAGGCTAAAGTCATTGGCGCTGGTAGTTTCCACTCTTTCGCAGTCGATGACTCCGGTGACGTCTGGGGATGGGGACTGAACACGATGGGTCAAACAGGGACTGGTTGGACAGTGTCTGATGATGGTCAAGTTCAACTTCCCAAAAAGGTCGTTGGGCTTAGCAAAAAGGAATTAGAGGGCGACACAGTCATACAGATCTCTGGAGGAGAACACCATTCGCTCTTCTTGACCGCTTTCGGAAAGGTTTATGCCGTGGGTCGTTGTAATGCCGGCCAGCTTGGGTTGACCGACGATGACGAACAGCTTCAAGAACGTGCTGATCCTGACTTTGTGGCTGAGCCCGTGCTAGTCAAATTCCCTGATGATGATGACCCCGTTGTGCATATAGCTGTCGGAACTCATAATAATCTTGCGGTTACTAAAGATGGCGCGCTCTACTGCTGGGGTCAAGGGACACAGGGTGAACTCGGAGTCCCTGACGTTGAAGTCAGGACCCCTCGAATGATCGTCCGCCGAGAGGGTGGATCGTGGGCCGCCATTAAGGTGGCCTGTGGTGGCCAGCACACGCTTGGGTTGTTCAGGAAAAAATAAATGTTACTATCTAATTTATTCGCATTTTAGACTCTTTTCTCCAGCATTTCGCCGTTTCTTGTATACTCGCCGACATTCGCTCATCCTACCTTGATTCGTCTCACCGATAATCGTAATCACATTATCACCATGCATTACTCGCGATGCTCATCCTTTGTGGCTACCTATCTTTGTCCCTTCCTGCGCTTAGTATTGTCTGTATTCTTTCTTGACTAAAAGATTCAGAGAATTCGTTTGAACGTTGGAATGACGCGATCACGTGTGCGCGTCAGACGCATATAACTACCAGTCGCGGCGCCGTTTCTGATTGCAAGCACTTCTCTTCCTTGATTCCTTGAACTACTATGGCTTCTACATCGGTATATCTACTTGTCTATGACCCTCTGACAAGATTACTCACAAAATATCCGTAGTCATTGATACCACACGGCTACACATTTCTCAACGCGAATGCATTCCTTTCGATCCAAGCTCGCGACTTGGTTATTGACTTACTGAAGAAAGCCGACAACAGAAACCCTGACTCCTTCGACATGCACGTATACAATGGTCGGTGTACTTGATATAATTCTGAATTACACTGACTTTGACGCGTCAGATTTTCATCCATTTGGTGTCTTGGATCTTTACGATAAGGCATTGAGCACTCTGCACTCGAAAGTCCATAAAAAAGACTGGAAAGAGGCTATGGTCCAAGCGGAAGCGATGACACACTTCATTTCTATAGAGAGCGTATTTCTCAGTGAGTGGGTTCATTGTAAAAGGATAATAAAGCCCTTATGCCCCAGTGTGCAACGATGGAAGACGCGTTAAAATTACGAACACGGCGTACGGAGCCTTAATTGTCGCTATTCTACGTGCTCTCAAGAATGAAGGCACCTTAGACGTCCAACATTTCCTAGTCTGGAATCTTTTCTCCGGACCGTCACTCAGTGGTGCGAAGATATCAAAGGGCACGGCTTGAAAACTGAGTACGGCCGTATGCAGGGCTATTGGGAAACGGTTGTTTCAAAACAAATCAGAGAATGTAAAGGCGTTGGAGAAAGCTCGCGTCGAAGAATGGAAGGAAGATTGTGCCAAAACCCAGACCAAACAAGGTGAAGACGATGATGACGACGATGACGACGACGAAGAAGAAGAAGAAGATAGCGATGATGATGAAAAGAAAAGTGATTGTCCCTGGTTTGGGGGAGCCAAAGCGCACTATGAAGATTACGAACACCCTGATTTTGCTCTTGCGCGCGTCTGGAAAGACTACAAGGATTATCTCAGAAAAGTCCCAACATCAGCTTTGCGCGGTCCTCCGAAGTGGGATATCAAGACATGATCTGCAGCGGAGAAACAGCCTTTTCTCTTCTCTAACATGGATTACCTTTTCTGATGTGCAATGTGAAAGCTTTGGTTCATGCTAGATGCTTGTTCCTTTGCTTTTGTGATTTTGGACAATGCTCAAGTATCGTGATAGTGTACAATTCTGCTGTTCTGTTAGTGTACCAAACCTTCTATTGCTAGTAATGTAGTGTACATAACTCAATGACTGTTGTTCTTGGTGATGTTCGTGGTGAGCTAGCTCATTGTGAAAGTCAAAAAGGCCGCCGACGCCACAGACGATGAGGAGATCAAAGTGTCTTGAAAAATTGAATAGTGAACCATTGTGGTGTGGTGTATATTAGATACATATATTTTCCTCAAGATTGATGGACTAGACAAGCCTGGCGTATCGACAAAACACCCACGAATTCGTCAATCACCCGACGTTCTAAGACAACTACGTGTATGTTGCAGAAAGACGACCAACAATGTATTTCTCTGTGTTGATAGGTGGGTATTTCGGCTCGTTTCCACAATTAGGCAAACAAGCAATCTCGGCGTCAAAATTGGGATTAGAGAAGAAGGCGATGGATTGGCGGGGGGGTGTCATAACTTCTGTCGCGCCAACCACCGCTTTTGCGGGTGGTGCTACAACGCGATGGAGCGTAGATCTAAGCACGTCGTTACTCCATCTTGCAAGTAGGTCGCCAACGTTGATGACAATTGTTCCGGGCTGGGTAATGCCACCACATGAATCAGTTCATATCACAGACGAAAGTATGGATTGTTCATACTATGGGAGTGGCGGGAATGAACTTGCCAGTGTGTGGGTTCTGGACTTGAAGACCTCCGACGGAATCCTGTACAGCGTGCACATTGAGATCGTAGTTGGTGCATTAGCACATAAAAATCAAACCTGGAAGAGCAAGGTGAGAGTGCCATAGTCTGCGGCTGAAATGAGATGATGTGCAAGACAAGCTAAATCTTCTGCTTACCACTATGGGCACCAGCTCTTGCCTGACCCTCGCCATCTAACAAAGAGCGTTTTATGGCTGGATAGGAAAGCAGGCGAAGGTTGTGGCACTTCTTATCAGTCCTCTTATCAAAGAAGTCTTCTGTCAGATCCAAGCCGAGAGCTATTGAACGCATTATTTCAGCATGGAGGTTATGGCAAGTCTAACGGACAGATCAATCATGAGCAACTATTTTGAGTCACAGGTAGACTCGCGTCAAAAAAGTTTAGCATTGTCTGCTTAAAACGAGGGGCGTCATTTTCAGCAGGCCATTGATTCTTCCATTCAGAATCCCAATCGCGTCCAATTTCCATTGTTTCTTTGAAGTCCGGAGCCTTTTCACGAAGTGCTGCAATCTCTACAGCATCTGCTGATTGAGTGACACGTTCACGACCAATTTGAACATATCCACGGTTCGAGCGAGGGTCTTCCCATGCCAGTTTGGCCTACAGGTGTAGAGATTGAACCACTGGTCCTGGATCGAGGCATGGGTACGCACCTTTGCATCCATGGGCAGCTTGAAGAATTCAGCGCTCTACACATACATCTTAACATTCCCAGTCCATAAGGCGTGAAGGAAAACGTCAGACCCTTTCAAACGCGTTCGAGACGGTTTCTGAATCCAGATAATCACACCGCTTGGTATTGGAGAACTAGGACGCTGAACGAGCAACGAACCTGCCGGGATGCCATGGTCTTGCACATAGATGAAACCGCTTTCTTTGAAGGCAGACACAATCTCATCCGCAGTACTTTTCTTCTCAGAATCAGACTTGGCTGCTCGAAACTTGCCAAAATCGATGACTGGTATGTGAAAATCATCGGCAATATTAGCGAGACTGCGCTTTTCAAGGCGAGCAGAACGGAGCAGAAGAGAAGCTCGGAAGGAAAACATGGTGGTAGGTAGCAGAGAATCCAGAGACACTGGTACTGAAGCTTGAAGTTTTTTTGAACGTTAACGCCAATCTTCTAGTCTCTTATCGTCGTTGGCGCCGTGATTGCCCAGGGCTAGACCTGATAAGACAGATACTTTTGACTGATGATTACGTTCTTGATAGTCCAATATCGTGTATATATGTATACTACTTAGTCGTCGTGTATTAAGTCGTAATTACTTATTAGATAAGTCATACAGAATATTACTCCGAAAAGTCCAAACGAGAGTACAAGGAGTGATAACATGGTTTAAGATCTCCGAATACAACAACTCCATCAGCTGGACTTGGTATTATTGTCGCCGATGTTCTCAATAAACCTTCCCTTCTCTCCAGCCCCGGGTGCCTGTCTGGCAAACAACGAGCTAAATCCCTTGCGGGCAGCACTTCCAAATGATTTCCTTCTCGATGATGGTGCAGCGTCAGGAGCCGGGGTCTCTGTAGATGCCAAAGTTACAGCTTTCGCGTCTCCAGAGTCTGTTTCCGCCTTGACCGCGTTCTCAACCTTCTGTACACCAGCTCCAGGCTTCAGCTGTTGAGCATCACCCCTTCCTTTCTCAGTCTTCTTGCCTTTGGCAGCGACGGCGGATCCGTCTATGCCCAACTTGACAAATTCCTCCCCACGTATTCTAAGGAACTCTTCCAGGAGAGCGGCGTTCCGAGAATTTGCTTTGTATGCAGCGAGCACTAAGTCGCCAGCAATCGGTATCAAACCAACTGCGGCACTGACTGCATTGTTGACGAGCATACGACGAAGCAGCCAAGGGGGTATATCAGCTTTTCTAGATTTGCGAACGACCAGGAAATAATTGAGGGACGCGTCCGCGACGTCTCCCGCGCCGGGAATTATCCCAATTATGAATGTCCATCCGAATCGCAGGCCACAGAAGTGGAAACCTTTATCAAGGTAATGCGCGCGACGCTGGACAGATCTCAATATTTTGGCATCTCTCTTGGAGAGGCCCGGAGGCATATCTCTCTACAAGAACATGGTCAATGTGAGCTCCGGAGCACGGAACAGTCGAACTCACTCTTCTGCGTCGCTGCTTGCCTTTGGCATCAGTATAGTGCTCGTACAGTGGATCTACAGGAGCATACTGCTCAAGATGTCTTTCGAAAAGTCTCTTTCCGGCCTTGTTGAGCAGAGAGCTGCTCATGATGAAAGTAAGAAGAGAAAGGCAGAGTGGGTTCGCATTGCCATTTAGCACTACTCTGCGCATGACGTCACATATCATGTGATTATGAAAAGCTCTGTATTTTACAAATCTATCCAAGATCATAGATGGCGTCCAAACTATGCCCGGCTGAACATCAAGGCGCTGGGAGACCTCAGTCGCCGGAAAAGAGCAGTAAGTGTCTTGCCACCCTCAGGACCCCATCTATAGAAATTATAATCAATGGGTGGAACCCAATGATACAATAAAGAAACGCACTCTCCAGCAGCAACTTCATCACAGCACTGCTCAAACTCAACAGATACATGGACTTCATCCCACTTTTCAACCACGTAATCCTGGTAAAAGAATAGTGAGAACAATTGCATGGGATACACTACTCAATGCACTTTACTTCAACAAACGAATGTAGTTCGTCCCAGGCGGAGCTCGCCAACAAGAGCGCAAAACTTGACAGCGGTGTAATAGTATAAAGCATGTGCTCCAACGCAAGTGTCGACAGGCCAGTCATACCATATCTATGTGCGACCTGATACATCGAAAGAGCTGAAGCAGGCGGTGGGTGCGGCGTCGGATGCATGTGTGGATCCGGCGTAGAAGTGTTGGAACCTCGTGGGCGTTGACTATGAGGTGAAACGGGATAATGTGTAGGAGCGGGAAAATTCGAGGCAGGAATTGAGATTGGAATAGGCACCTGCTTGGACCGAACAGAGCCAGCGCCTGGGATGCTCATGCCCATTGAAGAGTTACCGGGCGCCGGAGGCTGAGTGACACGTCGAGTGGTAGCGTGAGTTGAGTTTGCTACACGGGAGGTACTTGGCGCTGCATTTCCCTTCGACGCCGTAGAGGCTCTTGGTGTCGAACCAACCTGTACAGGTCGAATGGGAGTAGACACCACACCTGAAGTCTTGGTATTGCTTGCCGGGGATCTGCTTCTGTCGCCGGTTGATAACAAGCTTTCCCCACTTGCAGCACTCCGTGCGTCACCCGCAATCGCATCTTCGAGCGGACCATGCTTCGCGAATGTTTTCCAATCCCATTCACCCCCATGTGCATTGAGCCAATGAGCACTCCATCCAGCCCCAACCCCTTCAACAGCTGCCCGTGGATCGTCGATCTCCTTGAACAGGAGCCAATTTGCATAGCAAAACTTGAGCAACCAATAGATAGTCTCAAAGTCGGCTTCCTCAACAACAATAGTGAATAGTTTTCGTTCCCCTGACATGATGCCTTGATTTTCCGAGAAAGAGGACGCGAGCATAGTAGCAAAATACTCGGAGCGACGCGTCAGAATGTCAGAATGGGCGTAAATCACTCGTTTGCGTGCAGTCATTTCATGAGCGAAAGGGGCCTGGGTGGATGTGGAGGAAGGTGGTCGATTTGTGACAGGGGATGCCACCTCGGCATTGCTACTTGGTAGTGGGGTTACATCTGGATTATACCGCTCAAGGCATACGAATCGGACATCGCCAGTGTCTATTCAAGATGTCAGATACTCTTCACCTGGTACATCACAAAGTCACGTACTGGGATTGTCAAGAGAAGCTTCAAGACCGTCAAGAAGATCTCGCGGGACGAAGTAAGCGGAAGGTTGTGCCGGATAGGATGGCCCAAACGGGCAGTGAATTTGCACGCTAATGACGAATGAATCGGTATCCCGGATCCTCGAATTCTCTAGCAATGCAGACAAAGGAGGTAATGTGCACTCTAACTCACACTATCGTCAAAGGAAAGTCATAATAGATAGAGTATCGCTTACCCCAGACCTCGCTTTCGTGCCTGAACACCCAGTCATTATGCCAATATTCCCAAACCCAGTCAGGTCGTGCTCCTCTCTGGCCTGCAAGATCTTCCTGGCATTTGATAGCAGCCATCATAGTCGCAGGTATTTCATATTCCGGATGCGCAAAGTCGAGCATTAAAGAGGTTATGTACAGAGACAAGCCTAGAGACTTTGCGTTCAAGTTGCCTTCGCTCGAACGCGTTGTACGAGCTGAAACACCACATGAATTTGAGCAAACGCCATATTCACTGAACGCACCTACCAATCTCCAGTTTAAACTTATTGTCTCCAAGCACTGGTGATTGCTTTAGGATATTAAAGTCACCAGCAGGAACAGTGGATTCTCCACTTTCATTCTCAACTTCATCATTGAAGTCGATACCCTCAACGTATTCTTGTAGCTTATGCACATCGCGAACTATCCAGTCAAAACCCTGAGAGTGGCAACATTCAGTTTATTTCGCTCGGCACAAATAAACCAAGAGGGGAAAGACCCACAAAGAATGTCCATTGTCTTGTAGTCTCTTCATTTCCCGTGTATCCAGTTGTCGTCGTGCCGGTATTCTGCTTCATCAATGCAGAACTAGAACCCCAAGATCCCGTCGAAGGAGGACGCATGCTCGCACTGCTCGAAGCGACAGATTTGGGCTCCCAATTTGCACCTGACTGAGTCGAGGCCCCAAGCGAATTCAGAGAAGACTGAGATGATCTATGAGAATACCTCAAGGAAGACCAGGGCCAATCCGGACGTGACAGAGACGCTGTGCGGCCTGGAGAAGAGGATAACGGGGACGAAATTCGTTGCAAATCAGACATCTAGAATTTGGCAGACAATAAGAGGTTTACAGCTGAGGCGATCTTCTGAAAGAACAAGAGACAGAAGTTCAGTGGAATTTAGGAGGTCATTTTACAGAACGAACATTGACCAGGGCGTCAATTGCAAAAAGCGGCTCAACTGCCGAACTTGCCAGCTTGCCCAAGTCACAAACAAAGTACAAGAAATTTACAGATCTCTACCTACTTACAGGTCCTATGTAAGCACTGCGATTAGTTCGCCACTAAAAGATACACATATGAATAACCATAACACGTCAGAAAGGTATGTACATTCAAGATTTAAGACAGATATATTAGAAATTTACAACACACCACTGCGGGTGATACCAGGAGCCGACTGTAGGCCCATCCCAGAGCCATCCAATGGGGCGCCATCACTAGGATACTTCGGGACGGCAGGAGCATCTGGATCTTTGGAAGCAGAGGTGCCATTTTCATGGTGCTCGTGATGATGTAACAGCGGATGCACGACTTTCTGCAGCAGTCCAGCGACACCGTGCTTTTCCTTCGCCGCCTTGTGCTCAGGATCACGGGAGGCAGAACGTGAACGTATCGCTGAGCTCGAGTCATCTTCTAAATTCTGGCCAGGGCCTCTAGCTCGAGAGCGAGATCGCGACATGTTACCAATACCACCTCGGCCAGTGGAAAACTAACGAACGGACATTGTGGTGTTAGCTCAAAGAATGACATACGATGAGAGATCGCATACCACTTCTACTCTTTCTGCTTCATTTCTCACAATTTCCTCTTCTCGAGCATCAGGGCCGACAGGTTCCTGGTGTCCGCGAGAAGGGGATCGAACATTGCCTGCACCTCCTCGGCCAGTCGACATGACCTTATGGAATGCAGTGGTCAGGTGAGATGTTACATTCCAGAATCCAGGATAAACGTACCTTGTCGGGATGCACAGCAGGCTCCCTGCCTCGAGTAGGAGAAAAGTCGTCAGGGCCATCCTCGGGGCGTCCGAAATCAGCATTTTCATGGATGTTTCCAAGACCTCCTCGTCCAGATGAAGTCTGAGATAAGGAATCAGAATCACCCAACTAAATACATTCAAAAACGTACATATTGACGACCACGAGATTGAGAGCGTTCGGACGGCATGATGATGGTAGTTGTGGAACAAACAGTAAAACAAATTTCGAGCTCCTGACAGGCAGCCTGACCTGTTTTATAGTTCTGCAGCCTGAGTCTTACATAGAAATCGTGATTTCGATATCCGGATGACATAATCCACAATGTCGGGACTCGGGCTGCAGCACTGCTGGCGGCACGGATCTTTTTCCTGAATGTGAAGGCGGATGGATCATGAATGGAATGGAACAAAGTAAAACCGTATGGACTTGCGATGTTAGGCTTGAATTGGCTGAATGTTATAGCCGGACAAGCAATTGCCTGCACTGCCAACGCTAGCTTTGACATACTTGGTCCTGGAATGCGCCCGGCCTAAGTTGTTGCGTAGTATAGATTGAAGGAAGAATGTCCAGATTTCGTCCAGCTCGAGTGTGTTGAAGGCCAATTCAATGATGTTTTTCGCGCCATGGATCTTGCAATGTAAGGTCCCTTGATGTATAATGTAGCGAAATTTCAATTGAACCCTTGACTTGATTGAGCGCTGTTATTTAAGATTCCAGAATCTGTCCACAACTGAAATGTCGCAGAAACAACGGGAAAATGCCACGGTTCAAGTCCATATTCGTCCACTCTTCCCAATAATGCATGGCTATAGGTCTGAATAGTGACCGACCCAGCTTAGCATTCGCCATGTCAGAGCCGTCTTCCAAGGCTCAGGATGACACCGCCTGGAAGTTGAGCGCGGCAGCTATCGGTGCAGCAAGCCTCGCAATACCTTTGTCTCTTGTTCTCTTCTCCTACGAGCGCGCATTGACCCCCATATATGCTTCGGTCCCAACCAATGAATTACTTGGCAAATTTGCTTTGCTGGCCATAGCATTACCATACATCATATCTTTCAAAAAACTCCTCAAGTTGAAGTGGAAATGCTTCTCGGCTGGCATCTTGCTGTCACTGGCGCCAAGCGCAACCTATTGGACTGGAGTGTGGACTGCGAGATGGAGAGACCCGTATTGGGGACCAGCTGTAGTTCATGGGTCAGTGTTAGTGCCATTGATAGTCGTCTTGGTTAATCTCGTTGTAAGTAATCACGGAATCGCTCTCATAGAGCCACTCAAATACTACCTATAGCCCGGGAAACCTAACACATTCGTTCAGTCATGGCCTAGTTGTATCGGTGGTTTTTCTTCGCATTTCATAGCGAAACTTCTGTCCAAGAAAGTATGGGCCGTTCTACCATTCATGCGCGACATATCAGAGAGCAAGATTGTATGTATTGGTGCAATATTTTTCAAGCGTTCGTTTTGATTGAGCTGTTGGTTACAGTATCTTGCTCTGGCTCTTTTGGCTTTCGGCTGGGGAATAATGCTATCAGACCTGACTGTAATATCAGCACCCCAGAAGTCCCTCGCAAAAGGCACCAAAAAGCGTCCCGCAAAGGCAAACAACTTTTCCTTCAACGCAAAACTCACCATCTTAGCATGCTTCTCTACACTTTTCTGGATTTTCTTCTACCCCGTGCTTCGTTCTCCCGTCCTCCCTCATCCTTACCGCCAAACCTACAATCACCCCAACCCTGGACCAATTCCCCTCCGTATTCTCTCGTCAATCGAGTCTACCACAGGCTTGATCGTCGTAGGGGACGTATTGCCCCCTTCAGATAAAGACCTTCTAAACAATTCCTCGTCGATGCACAGCGTGCGATATCTCCGCGCAGCGCATTCGCTCTTGGGCGGCGTCTGGACGGGCCCTAGGGTAATGTCGATTGATAACGTCCCGCCAGTCCGGGACTCGAAGGGTCTGCCTCTCGGGGACTCGATATATGGTGCATTTGTGCTACAAGAAGCTGCGAGGTTGGTCAACAGCACCAAGAAGGATGGTTTTGATAATGCACTAGTTATGTGAGTATACGTACACATGTTTCAACATTCTCTTTTCTAATAGTGGCCGCGGATAGTGGTCTAGGAGCAGGCATCGCAGCTACATCCTTTCACCGACATCACATGAATCTGACCGTCGTCGAAATTGACCCTGCAGTATATGACGCCGCTCGTAGGTTTTTCGGCTTGCCTGACCCCGGCGCACGAAACGTCTATCTACAAGATGCGCGCAGTTGGGCAGCCCAACAACATGCTGATGCCCACCGCGATACCCAGAAGGCGGAAGATTTATACGATATTGTAGTGCATGACTGTTTCTCTGGCGGCGGTGTGCCGGAACATCTGTACTCCACAGAGTTCTGGGAGGACCTCAAAAGCGTCGTTCATCCTGAGGGAGTTGTTGCAGTTGTACGTTCTGATCTTCGGCAAAGTGTAAAGGCAGTCCATTAACTGTTAGTTCACATAGAATATTGCCGGTCGAGTTAACTCGATTTCCTCTCGTCTTGTACTGCGAACACTCGAGGCAGTGTTTCACGGTGAATGCCGTGCATTCTATGATTCCATGGCCACCGTCACAGAAGACCAATACGAAGGTGATTTCTTGAACATCGTGCGTACTTGATCCCGCTTTGCTTGGCCGATAGAACTTAACAAGCACTCGTGTTCTCTTGAAGGTCATTTTTTGCACTCCGTCACTGGTCCCCATAACTTTCCGCCTTCCAGGTTCAGCTGACTATCTTGGTTCACCGCTTCGCAAGCATATACTCAGTACGCTTCCCGACCGAGAGATCAACCTGTCCATTCTCAGAGCGTCAGCGGTGGACGATCGTAGGTCAGGTCTTCCGTCTGTCATAACTGACGCAAATAACCCGTTGGGCAAACTGCAAGAAGCACACGGCGCGGAACATTGGAACGGTACGTGTCTGACCTTCTCTTCAATCTCATGAAGGTGACCGAAATCTCATGCAGTGATGAGAGAGGTGTTCCCAGCCGTCATTTGGGAAACGTATTGAGCTGTGAGGGAACGGCAGGAATGAACTCATATGCTTTTCTCCAGGAGAGAAATACTACTGCCTGTTGTTGTCTGGGCTTCTAAATGGACTTTATTCGTTCTCAAATTTAGCCTCAGGCCCGGTATGTCTGACATAGCGATGTAGGTCTTTACGGCATTTCCCAACATCTTCACTAAAGCGGTCTTGTGAGCTCAATGAAGGAACTCCCAGTACTAAAGGTTCTGTTCCCTGCATCTGAGACAAAGACCGGCTGATCTTCGCATTTAGTCTCTAATTCTGTGTATCTGGACTATGTCTATCGAGTCATCTATGAAGCAACGTGCAACGATGGCGAAGACGGCGAGGTCTGAACCTTGCTAAATCGGTCTGTGAACGCCAAATGTTTGGCAACTCTTCGCCATGAAAGTTACTTGCAGCGCCCGGTATCACGGAGCGTTCCATTGAATCAATTACAAAACTAGGAGCAGACAGGAACGGCGGGTTCTCGATTTCAGTACGAAGACTGCTCGCGCTACGGTTCTTTTGTTCTAAACATCAACTGGCTCTGCGGAGCTGCATCTTTCCGGTCTTCCTTCGAAGATCGCGCGTATAGCGAAAGTCCCTCCTCACTTCCAATACTGCCGAACTCGTCCAACGACATCGATTTTACCGATATGCTGCGATGCCTTTGTGTGAACATTATTCTTAGTTGTCGGTTGATGTTGCTTGAGACGGATAAATAGCGAGGGGTTGGAGCGCTACTGAAAGTCATCGAACCCAACTCACCACTCCAACAAGGTCAGCTTCAGTCTCACGAATAACTGGCAACAACGTTCACTAACTGTCTCTCTATTAGCAACATCTCAGGTCATATCATCATGTCTGGCACAAGAAAGACCCCCACGAACGCTAGTGCAGCATCTCGAATTCAATCCACTCAGGTACTATGAATCGCACCATATTCACCACTATCAAGGCTAACTACCTATCACTTAGGCAAAGGGTGGAGCCGATGTTGGTAAGGGCACCTTCACTGCGCGCGCCCAGTCCGCAGCAGCGACAAACACGAACAAAGCCCCCGGCGCCCCCGCCTCTCCACCTCCTTCAAAAGGAGCTCCAAAGAAGGCTTCCGGCGGAACCCCGACTGCTAAGTCATCGAAGAAGTAGATCCTTTCGGATGGGAACTGTGCGATAGGCGATAGACTTTGCTATAGCGTAGCAGCGCACTGGGCTGGCGGAGCGGTGGTTCTTGCTGTAGATTTCTTCGCATCGATATCGTATATTAATGAGTTTCTTACATACTTTGGCACATCATTTCTCTCAATTTAATTCAGCTTGGACAATAGTCGGGAAACTAAAGGGCAGTCACGGTATTACTGATTGTTCGAATTCTTATGGTAAGCAGGTACAACGAGACACAAATACAATGAAGGCTGATGGAATAGTTTGTACAGAGACTTAGATAAGTAAGATTATGATCTTGCTTTCAGAAAACTAGATAATGAACCGCAGATTCGTATCCTACCAATCGAGGCAATCAGACAAGAGAATCAGTGCAGTATTGAAGACATACGATATGATGAGAGCTTCCTAGCTGAGGTGTCTGATGATACTTCGGATACGTGATATCCCTAATAGAAACAGATAGCAATATCAGATCAACAGAGTATACGCATGGCATTGTGAACGAATCGCACCGGACGCTCTTCAATAACTGTTGGTACGATTGGCGAGGGTTATTTCCTACAATCGCGCGTAAGCCACGAAACAAGATAGACGCTCAGCAGTATTAATCTTACTCATTGAAGATATGAATGACTGGGGTGCAGCAATTGTCAGTATCACCATTGCGCTGGACAGAAATGAACCTACATAGCTCATAGCCCCCACAGCTACACCTCCTTTAAAGGTGTCTATACAAAAAAAACGGCAAGTTGTACTGTGGTGTGAGTTGACATGCGCGAATCAATCGTACCAGTACTTTTCTGGCCATCCTTACAAGCTGAGAAGGATATCTATCAAAAAGTGAATACGCTTGCCCGAAAGTAAGAGGATTTCCACTTACAACATCGGCAGGCGTTGATTTACGAGCTAGGGCCCGCTGGCTGACTTGAGAACCTTTCAGCCTCCCATGAGAGGAATACTAGTAAAATACTGAGTGAAGATCTTTGACAGATATGACTGAGTGACACACAATGAAGGGAAGATCTGAATAAATACAACGATTAGAGAGTCAAAGAAGCCTTGAATGCAATCCACGTACCAAGCACGGTTCCAGAATGGCATGACTTCAAAACGAATCAGTCAGGCATGAAAAATCTCTTAGGGTCGTCGATCTTACGTCGAACAACGCCTGATGAAAAGCAGAGGTGAGAGTCAAGTTGTAAAATACTGAGATTTGCATACCGTCAAGCGACATCCTGCAGGAAGAGGTTTCACCTACACGCATTCAACGATAAGTGACGGGTCCCCAAGTTCCGGTGAATGCCTACAGACCATGATATCATGCATTTCCTGTGCCAGAAACTCGCAGATTAGCATCGCACGCATCCCGAGTTCAAAGACGACTTACATCGTCAACGATATGGCCATGACGCTTGAAATCGAGTGGAAAAATAACTACAATTTGTTTTCGGACGAAGTCAAAGTTTGATTCCGCGATGATCTCACCTTCATCTAAGCCATCGATTTCATCCCCGTCTGTATCTTGAGTCTGACCGCCATGTCCAGAATCTGATTAAACGATCCTGAGTTTCTGTTCACGTTTAAAGATAATGCGCGCGCTTACAATGGAAGAACAACGAGTCGTGGCACCGGGCGCTTTGCACAAGCCAGCGCATTGCGTCGATCATGTTCCTTCGAGTGGGCAAGTCGCGAGGGTTGGTGCTATCATCTGTAAGTAAAACGATATCTTCATACTTGTACCCATGATAACCTGCAAAGGGAGTTGTATGTTGGAAGGTAATGCGGTTGTACGATGATGACGTACGGACGAGGAAATCCCGCATGTGTCTCGCGTCATTAATGCACCCACGAAGTTCGTGGCTTTCTCCCCGGTAGTTGACACCGATCTATGCGAGGAATGAGGGTCAGATGATCCACCAGGATGATACTCGTGACTCAGGCCAAGACTTACACAGAGCGCCTTCTTACGACCGGTACATTGAGAGTACAAGAACTTCGGGTGATATGAGGGGTGCTCGATGCGAGGAAGCACATAGGGGCGTGGCTTGTGTAAGTGATGATGGCTGACAGGAGCAGGAACGTGAATAGGAGCAGGGAGAGAGTGATGCTGATGAGCGCTAGAATGGGAATGGTGATGGGGAGAAGAATGAGAATGACGATGATGTGCGTGACTGCTTTTGATAATTATCGACTTCGGAATCAGTCCTCTGTCAATTTCAGGAGGATTTGAATAACGACGATGACGATGGCCGACATCGTGGTGGTGATGTTCCGGCTCACTAATAGCTCGAGTCACATAGGTTCTAGTCAAGTTAGCGCCGGGAGGAAGCACGTAGATGCGAACTTACTCAGCTGGAACGGTCCTGTATGAACGAAAGTGAGTATGGCAGGGTTCGAATACTTAAGATAGACAACTTGACTAACAGATGCGAATGAGCAGAATATGCCGAGTGTAAGGATGGTGCAGGACCCATTGGAACGGAGACATAGTTGAATCCTGCGGGATTGGATGGATCCTGACTGTTAAAAGGCTCTCAGGATGAGGAAGACTGAATTTCACTGGAAAAAGCGTACGCGATGGCCACAGCAGGGACACTAGAGTTACAGATAAGCTGAGTAATTTGATGTAGTAGACTGCTGAGACGTACGATGGACTGGGCATTCTGATTGGAGTATGACCAGCTGAACTGTGGTGGGAAGGAGCGGCTCCAATATCCCACATCATCTTGTCAAGATAAGTTGAGCTGGTTGACTAGAAAAGCGAAGAAAATAGCAGAGAGCTGGTGGTTTGCACTGAGGTGGTGGTGGTAAACTATAAACCTGTGCAGGACAAGAGAAGCTTCAACCAACAAACTGACCCGAATAAGGGGTACTCAGAGCTGTCGCCCAGAGTCGGCTCCTGGCGTCTATGACTCGTATCATCCCTTGTATGTCGGAAATATAGTTTCAAGGAAAATACAAGGACTCTGCTGGGATTCTAGCAAGACGCGTCGAGTACAGTAAGTTCGTGTAGCCGATCATGTTCGCACCCAATAATTAAATAATTTGGGATCTAGACTCCCGCTGTTCGTATGTCAAGTGTGGATCTCACGCCGTAATACAGCAGAAAGGTTTATATAGACAGCCTGTAGTATGTACCTTCGATACGAACGTTCAAACTGTCATAATTGCGGTTCGGTGGTGGAATCAAGCCATACCCTGCCGTCTTTTTGCGTTCTTTGGTGATGATGAGACACGGTCAAAACAAGATATATGAGCCTTATTATGTAGCACAATGATACCTTATTATTTATATCAAGTACAGAAGTCTCGAGTACAAAAGATGCTACAATTTGCAATACTTCCCTGTAAGGCTGTAGAGTACGGGGATTTCCGAAAAACGGCAACCTCGGTCTGACATTTATTAATTGGACGGTGAAAAGACATCGACTTCTTCATCGTCAACCACGACGGCCATAGGAGGCTGAACGACGTCGGTATGCTCGCCAGTCGTTCCAGTCTGGACTACGCGTCGAGTTTGTCGTCGTCGTTTGCGCCATCAACCAGCCTGCCATCGATATCTGAAGCTGCTAGTCCCCGGCTGCACTCGGTTCTCAGCCTATCTACGACCTCGTCGACAACAACAAGCCAGAAATCGAGAACACGGAGGAGCTTGAGTCTGTTTGAAAAGCTGCCCAGCGAGGTGAGCGATAGATCGTCGTCATATGAGCCCAATATATCTTCCGTGCCTAACACGTGTTGGTCACCGTGTCGCCCCAAGTTTTCAACAATCTTGCACTCACACAGCAGTCGTCGTAGCAGCTCTCTTGCGCAGGTATGTTTTCCACAGCTCTTCCTGCTCTCTGTTTCTCATTGTATTCCTTCGTTTCAGTCCAATAAGCCACCCAAAGCCTTGTTGTCGGATTATGCCCACCACGTTACCGAAATGTACACTTCACCCGATGACGAGCGGCCTACGAGAAAATTAAAGTCTGAAAACAGAGTAGGTTACACGTGTAATCTTCATTCCTGGCAATGTGTTTGACCACCAATGTCCCTTTGCCATCTACAGTTCTACAGTTTCTTGACTCGTTCACGATCACGCTCACGATCGAAATCGGCAACAACGGAGGAATTTGCAGGACCAGAACTCACTCTTAATTCTGACCAGGATCCTCAGTCTCGCAACTCTAGCTGGTCTAGTCGAGGTCGTGATCGACACAAACCTATGCTTTCCAGCAGTTTTAAGCCGGCCAACATCATTCAATCTCGCCCTCTTTCTTCTACAACCACTGCTACCAACACGACTGTCACTCCACCAACTCCCAAGGCTAGGAGACATGCGTCTTCCTCTATTCCAGTGCCATCTTCGACTTCTCAACCTGGGCCGTCCCAGGAGAATAATCGTCCCACCACCTCACCCGCCACACCGAAGAACCCTTCCACCACACGCAGAAGGCTAAACAACATCTTTGGCTTCTCCTCGTCTCGTAAATCTTCCGTCAGCAGCTCTAGAGGCACCAGTCCTGGTCACTCAAGTACATCTGTTCAGTCCACTGACGTGCCTCCGGTTCCGCACACGTATAATCCCGATTCACGTTTCGATATTCAAGGCAATGATCATGGACCGACAACACAATCACCGCGGTCTTGTTCCCCAAGGTCGTACACCCGCACTCAGAGTCCATCTCCTCTTGCTCGCTCCAGACAAAGCCCTGAGCCACTCAGCTCATCCGTCTCCACCTCTGCGTCTAACGCCTCAAAGTTGGACAACTTTTTTAAACCCACAAAATTGTTTTCCAGCTCCAGTTCACGACGTCGTGCTCAGTCACCACCGAACATTTCTTTGCCCCAGGAATCTTCCAGTACACCATTGCCCACCCCCTCGTCATCTGGGTCGTCGAATCCTCCTCCATCACCAATCGCAGTGTCCGGTCCCACAAAGGTTTCTTCCTCTTCTCGAGCGTCGCGGAGACGAGGTTCTACGAGTGGTGCCACTGCAGAGTCGCACTCCACCACGTCTTCATCCGCGCATCGATCGGCACACCTTCACGCACCGCAGCCCCGGCCAGTCGCCACACTATCACAAGGCTCGGACAGTAGCACTGTGATAGCTATGATTCCTCGAATCATGCATACCCCTCCGACACCCGCTAGGTCAGGTACAGCTCCCCCTCGGATGAGCCAGAGAAAGGATTCAGTGGACTCTGGTTATCGATACCGCCCACTGGTGATCGTTGATGAAGAAAAGGAGCGAGAATCTTTTGGTAAGGGCAAAGGGCGAGAATTGAGTTTGAAAGCGAGCACAGGTATGGGTGCCAGTATAACACGGAATACGAGTAAAGGGAAGGAGAGCGATCACTCTGCAGCATCCGGCTCTAAATCGAACCACCGACAAGGTCGTCATTCCACTGGGATGAAGACTACAAAGACGGTGAATATTCGAGCTACGAAACACGGCTCGTTCGATTTCGAGAGACCTGTATGGGGAACAGGCAGTTTGATGACCAGAACTCTGAGCGGAACATCCGGCAGTACAGCTTATACTGGACGTTATAGCAACAAGAGCGGCGAAAGTGTGGCCAGTACGAATGGAGGTGGTAGTAGTAAACTAGACAAGGATCGGCCACGGGAATCAACTTTGAAGAAGACGGAGCAAAAGAGCTCAAAAGTGTCTTCGGCAGATACGCGGAAACAGCAGAGCCGGGCACAGCGATCCCCTCCTTCACTGTCTCGGCCGCTGAGACCAGACACTCATGATGAACCGGCTCCGCCATATCCTACAGGCGA
>JH814854.1:0-17774 GCA_000296255.1 Omphalotus olearius VT 653.13
TTGTACATTATGTAATCTAAAACTATACAGCTCAACCCGAGTTCGAAATCCAACAGCGATCTTCGTACTTCCTTTTCACAGTGCCATTGAGACCGCAACTGCTTGTTCTCACTTTCCAACTCCAGCAATCGCACTTTATACTTTGAAACCAACTGATTCGCAGTGTCATGTTGGCCCTTCAGCTCTAGTGTTAGCATCGTCTGCCCATTTCGTGAGAGTTAAAAAGAACGGATCCAGTTTGTCTGTGAGGACACCCGAAATTGTCCTCGGAGACGCACCCACTGACGTAGATGGATATGCGTTTGTCAGACGTGTCATCAGCGTGAGGAAGGGTGTGAGAGGCCGTAGTTCATCGTCCTGAATTGTCACTATGCCATGATGCATGAGGGTAATTTTAGATTTGCTGAGGGGTCGCAGAGTTGTTTGACTTTCGCTTCTGAAGCCTGCGTCGCAGTCTAGTTCTCGGTGAGTTTGCGGCGGTATTCGTGAAGCACCTGCTGCGATACTTCCGACTGTTTCTTCCGATTTTCCGCAGATGCTAGAGCGTCCTGAAACTTGGTCAAACTCACAGGAAGAGCAGAGATTGTCGTTTCTATTATCACATCTCCTGCTTCGCTTGGTCCACAATAGACTGCTGGGATTCCTGGGCAGTACGAAGTAACTTGGCTTCACGTTCCGTGTTAGCGAGCTGGCTCATGACGCTTTCGGTTTCCGTTTGAGCTGTGTGCCTGCCCTCCAGAGCACTCGACAAATCGGCAACGAGGTCTCTGACTTCCAGCCGTGCAACTTCAGAAGCAGTGTCATGTTCGTGCTGAGAAGCGAGCCGGACGTTATTGAGTCTCTCGACCTCTCCTTCCAGACAAGCGACTTCTTGCTTGAGCTGCACAACGTCCTGCTGCGAAGCAGAGAGCGCCTCTGCTCTCCCAGAACAGTTGCTCCGCAGATGCTCGCATTCGCGATGAAGTTGAGATAAGTCTCTCTGGGTATCTTCAGCATCTCTCCGAGCAGAGAGCTCCACCTTCAGCCCGGCTATTTCTTCTCTTAGGCGTGCCCTCCGCCTTCAAGACTCTTTGCAGCAACTAATTCCTTCGCCTGATTCTGGCTCACCTCTACTGACTTCGCCAATTCCTCTTCCAAATCTCCCACCTTCTTCCTGAGTTCGCGAAACGTAGCATCGCTAGCTTCTTGAAGGTTCGCCAACTCTTTTTCAGCCAGTATCTTATGTTCCATGGCCAAAATGCCTGCACCACTGATACGATCCTTTGATCAAAGAAGCTGCCTCAGCCTATGCTTGTTCAGGGTCTCGAGAAGCCCTGACCTTGAGCACTTGTACCTCTTCCCTAACCTCCTCGAGCTGTGATTTCGTTTGTAAAATTTCTCGTTCCTTTGCTTCCATCTCGGAAGCGTGGTCGGATCGCAAGATCTTCATCTCCAAATCATGACCTCTTCGTGCTTGCTCTCTTCGCGAAACCTCCGCTTGAGCAGAAGCCAAAGCATTACGAAAGCCCTCCAAGTGCAACTCTAATCCGGTAATCCTTTGCTGGTACGCCAACGAAACTCGAGCACACTCATCTTGAATCAACTGGATAACGAGGTCGGCGCCCTTGTTTATGGCAGTCGAGATTGGTAGTTCAGCCGAAGACTGAGACATGGATTTTGGGGAGGAAGAATGTTACGTGATGTATGTGCCGGCCTGGTGCCGGCCTATTACAGGGTTTTGCATTCCGCACCGGAATGATTCGGAAATGCAGATCGTAGAAATTTTCGCTTAATTTTCGCTTAATAGCTTTGATGTGACCTTCACGCAAATGTAACTTCCAGTCACAGCTCAGGCGTGGGTACATATTAGCCGAAATAGCCGAAAATTTGGACGATGTGCATTCCGGTACGGAATGCAAAGCCCTGTAGGATGAGTGCCTAGAAAGAAGAGCCACAGAGACTGGGATATTGATTTCCTAGTGCTACAATTCAATACATGTATCGTGATCAAAGCTATAAGACTGAAAGTTGAGACACCGTCAAGAAAGAGACAGAAGATATTCAGAAGCGAAGACAGCACGAATTCCTTCAATGTCCAAGCAGAAATTCGAGACTATACCCCAGAAAAGCTGCAAAGAAAGCCAATAATATAAACTAAGATGATGAAATGGAAGAAAAAGGGTCGAGGAATGACAAGATCAAAGAACAAACACAGTGTGCACACACTGAACGAACACTGGGGTCGGGCAATACAACGGGCATAAAGATCCAACGTTACTTTTTCGAAAAAAAAAAAAAAAAAAAAAAAGGCATAAACCCAACGGGAGCTAAATGTAATGAAGGACGGGATGTAGTCGATCTGGTCGCACCATGCTGGGTGCGTTTACGGTGCAAAGACGACAATGCTCTATCGTCTAGTCAATGACCGCCAACCTGGCCGAATCCAGCACCTTCTAATCTACTTGCGGCTCCTAGATAAACCCCGGAGGCAAGGACGACCCAATCTTACCGCACTAACACGTCACCAAAGTGTCCTCGTCCACACGGCTCCCCATATGAGAAGAGTAGTCTGGGCGTGCGGCGACTTATGCACGGCATGGACGACAGACGGAGCCACGAATCCACGAAAGCCAAAGCAAACAGCGAGCAATAATTTAGACAATGCGCTCTCTAAACAGGTAAAACCTGCGGTTGTACCTCCCTAGGATGTGGATGCGCAACCACAATCGTCGGCTTCCTCTTTACATTCCGAACGATAGACGATGTTTCACTATTGACGACAGCCGTAGGCACAATCGTGAAAGCAGGCTCAGCTCCTCCTGTCCCGCCTAACGCGGCTGGACTTGTCATTGGAGGTGGAGGGAGTACTACAAGTCGTGATGTCGGCTGGCCCTGCGAGTGTGACGAGTGCTCAATTTCAAGCAGAGTGTGCCTTTTCCCTACTTCCATGCCACCCTCACGCACCTCCTTCACCTCATCCACGCTCGGACTCCATGAATTCCGGTTCAACATCGACCTCTTTTTCCTCAAGCCCGCACCCGCGCTTTCCGCCGCGGCCCTCAATGCAACATGTGTATCGGGTACAGCTGAGGACACTGAACTTATATTAGAGTGATGGTGATGACCATGCTCGTCGCAAGCTTTCCGACTGTGGCACCCACTGGTGGAGGATATACTCGCAGCGACCGCCTGACCGAATTTGAAGCTCCCATTCAGCCCGCTAAAAGCACGCTTGCGGCTGCTGCTACTTGCCCCATGAGCCTCACTTTCAACACTACCGGTAATGCTGAAGGCAACAACCCCACCAGAGGAGACCTCAAACTCAGTTTTACTGCAACTCCTACTCCGCACACCCGGCCAGTCATCCAGAACAGAATGATACTCTGACGAGCCTGAGGCACTATCGCATGATGAAGCAGGCCCAGATAAAGACTCTGAATCTCGATCTCTACCAGCGCCAGCGCCAAGGTCTTCCAAAGACGTCGATAGCGATATTGAAGGACGTCGATATGCCGAGACGTCCGAGTGCTGCTGTTTAACTCCCATATAAGTAGGCCACACCAGCGTCACACTCGTCGCAGTTGACGTGCAACTCGGTTGGGGTTGCCCTTCTTCTCCTTCTTCATCCTCGTCCTCCACGTCAACAGCTCGCATCCTCAACTCATTCCCAATCTCCTGGGGACTGGCCGCCGGCAAAGGCAACGTAGAACTATTCAGCCTCACGGCATCATATTGCTCCGCATGCGCAACGTTGCGATAGGGATGATGCTTGGGAAGAGCGAGCGGGAACGCAGTGAGATAATCGTCTCTGCGGAAGCGAACGGACGGAGGAGTTCCGGAGGAAGATACCAACGACGAGGAAGATCTCGGGCCCGACAATCCAGGATTCGAGCTAGACTCCTTCGCATCGACAATAGCGCCTGCCTCCTTCGCTTGTGCTTCTTGCTTCTCCAACTCTGCCCTCCGCGAATCCCACAGCCGGAGGTTATCCTCGCATTGGTCCAGATGAGGTTGTAGTTCTGTAACGCAGAGGTGTTCACCAACATTAAATGAATGAGGGTAAGACACGTACCCGGTACCGCTTCGACAATCAATTCCAATAACGGCCTGGCAAACGTCTTGATGAAAAACACCTGCGACTTCGCCTCGCTAAGTGGGTCGTCTGAGGATTGCACAGTGCATGGGAGGTCCATGCACCGTTCCAGCATGGCCTGCGATGTCCATTCGCCCATAAGAGCCGCCGCCCAGTGTTGAGAAACGTGATACGGTCGACTCTACACACATCGATTTGAATTCAAAACCTTGCCCAGACTCGAGAATGGAGCAAGAGCCACTCACCGGATTGCTTATATCCGCGCATTTCATGATAGCTTGACATATGAGCACTTGCCTCCTCCACAGCTGTGTTTCTCCTTCTTTCCCAATCCGTTCCTCCCTCGTGGGGCACTCCTTCCCATCCTCCACGACCCGCCTAAAGTTTTCCATGAACGCCCCATGCACACTCATATCTGTAGCCAGGACTGTCTCCGACAGCAGCTTTCGCACCCTCTGCCCTGCACCAAAATCATCCAGTAGCTGGCCGAGCCCATGATGCCGCATCACCCGTAGAAGCAGATTGCAATGCATTTGCTCTAGCGCTGACTTGCCGTCATACACCATCGAAAGTGGTGCCTCAGCATTTTTCATGAAGAGGTTCGTGAAACCAGGGTGAGCGACGTCATGACCGATAGCGACGATGTAGGTCACGAAGAGCTCTTGCTTGCCGAGACAGGTCATCAAGGGGCCGCTATCGAATGCTCGATCGCACTTCCATGTGCGTTCAGGGTCTTGATCGAGCAGAATCGAAACTGGAGGCACCATGCTAGCAGATCGGAGGAAAATGTAACAGCATTGCAGGACATCCAGAGCGTGTTCGAAATTGTGATAAGTGTTTTCCCACCTATAAATGCGCCGAAGGTGGTGGATGAGGGGGTAGATTTGGTCTGGAATGAAGAGTCAGTACTAATTCAGTTACGTATCAAGCACGAGCGGGCGTTTTTGGAAGCCATTTAACCAAAGAGATGGACTATAGCATCACTTGTCTGCGTATCCCAGCGAATAATATCCCCCGGCATTTTTGGTGGACCTTGCTCGCCCTTGGGAGGATGACTCGATCCTGTGACGCAAGCTTTGAAATGAAGTGTGAAAAAAACGACTCACTGAGGGAAACGCCCACCGATTCCTGCATGCCTTCGATACGGAAAAGAGCCTCAAAAAGAATCATAGTGCACGAGAGGACTTCCTCATCGGGAAGCTTATGCGGCTCAAAATTCCAGCTGTCCAGAGACTGGATCAATTTAGCACGGGTTTCGGCTGGCAGGTCTGTCAGGGCGCTGTTAAACGGGCAACAAGATTGTCAGTTAACGCCATAGAGTTATATCAAATATCAAGCTAACGCACAATTCAGCACCACGCTCGTTGACGGCGTTGAGAGTTTCGTTATACATATCGCTCAAGAGTTCAGCGAAGCGAGTGCTAGGGAATTTACAGAACAGAACGATAAGCCTTCGAAGAGATGACAACGTATATGAAACGCACTGAATTTCACAAGAATAACCCAGCCATCCCTGCCCAAAACCACTTCCAGCGGTAGCGAGATGCAGGCCACCAATATCGGCGCTACGAGGACGAGTGTGCTTCATGCAGAGTGGGGAGGGCTCGAAAAGCTTATCTCCAGCGAAGTATAAGACAGATCCAGAGTCTAAAGCTCAAGACGAGAATGCTAAAGAGAAGAGAGCGAAAAATACAAGGACAGGCTGGGGAAATACAAGGACAAGTTGGAATTTGGTGGGCGATCTCGGTCGCGTGGAAGTTGATGGGGGCTCTCTCGTGGCAGCCGCGTGGGTCTCAGCTGAGCTAGCCTCATTATGTCCCACCGTTTATTTCACAATTTTTTTCTTTCGCTCGTCTCGACCAGTACCGTTAGCGCGATTCAATGCTGTTTGTCGACTCACTACTGCGGTTGTGGCTCAATCCAGAGCCCAGGGCGTAATCATCTCCTTTGACAGTAAACAACGGCGCTTTTGCTGATCCTGATGGAATTCGACATAAAGATAGGTGTGTGACGGGGAAAATTGTTGGCCTTCCCTTCTGACTATAGTCTCCCCTGGGATCAGTGGCAGCGATGGATCAGCATCGTATATTCCTGCTTCAGGCTAAAGGAGCATATATACTTGCTCGGCCCGCTTCGACCTGCTCCGACCTCTCACAGGACCTGTAGCTTCCTCTCGCATCTCAAATACAGATCATCTGCCGGCTCAAACTTAAGCTTCATTAGTCCCTTCATACGGTGCCGTACATGCGCCCTCCATCGCGCAATGTCTTCCCGGCGAATGATTCTCCCGCCTTTTGATCAAGAAGTGGGAGAAAGTAGCCATTCCGAAATACATAGTCATATATGGCAGCGGGTACTCATTGATCAATTGGATGTAGGATGTCTATTCTCCGAGTTTCCTAATAATCCAACCACCTGTCGGAAGTCATGGTCGAGATGCAAGGAGAGGCAGTCATGGCTCATAGCGCAGCCTGTAACTTCCAACCCTCTAGCCTTAGCCTACGATTCGTACTCTCAAATGAATACTTGCTGCTCGAGTGGTTAACGAACCGTGATTAGCCTTCAACAATTAGATAGTCTGGATCTACTCGGTGCGCATCAGTGACCTCCCATCCTTATACATCACGTAAATTCTGCTTCTATTCAGGTTGAGCACTACGTTGTTGTCGGTCGTGTTCACACGTTGTCCGAGACGCCCACGTCTCACTCCCGACTCCGAGGATCTCATCTTTGGAGGCAGTGAAAGATACATATAAAATTGACTTTTTGAAACCCCCTTGAAGTCATGTTGTACTGCCTAACGTGCGCCTCATAGAAGCAGTCAAGAATGACAAGGGTGTGTACTAGGTGTGTACATTACACTGAGTGCTGCTACGAGGCGATGCAACTAAAATCCGCAGGCTGAAGTTGTCATCTTTGATATCCGACTTTGAACAAGCCATTGAATGTTCTCATGCGACCATGCTCTCTTCTGTCTGAGTCCTAGAGTTTCGCACTCACAAGTCGCCAAGGATTATCCTGCACAAAGACACGATACCTGTGCATGCTCAAAATGGGATTTCAATCCTTCTCCTCGCACCCATTGTCACCGGTTGTGTACGACACGCTGGAGCATACACACTAGGCCTTACGAAATACCTGTCCGACTGACACTCGAAATCTTGTAAGTCAGCGAAAAATTTCTGTACGCTCCCCCAAAGTCTTGAGCTTTACAATCCTACTAGTTTGGTGATTCTCACTTTTCAACGACCCTGTCAAGCACCTTGCAATCATTGCTCGGCATTCTAAATTGATGAAGCGCCCTTTTCGATTCCGTTTTAGCTCATACCTGGCTCATACTATGACGAATCGTTCGGCAGGAAATTCCACTGGCAACTGTGCCGGTCGGCCTCGGCAATCCCGACGGTACACCCCTGGTACACCTGGGTGTGCGACACGTGTTTCTGGCTCTCTGAGTGATATATATATGTGGAAGAAGATATTGGGTCTCAATATCAAGTATCTCAGAAACATACAACAAGAGAAGAAGATCTTGAAACTGAATGTCCTCGAAAACCGTCATTGTTCTTACCGGTGCCACAGGTGAGCAAATAACGCTCGAACATCTTGACGCTTCCAGCCAGTAAGCAGCCTCGACGCGATCATCAATGCTTACTATATGTGTCTCCAGGCTACATCGGTGGGACAGTCTTACAACGTTTCTTAGAACGTCCCGACGCGTCCTCACTCGACATCCGAGCTATCGTTCGTTCACCAGAGAAAGCTGAGAAACTGAAAGTTTTCGGAGTTACGACGATTGTTGGGTCACACGCTGATACTGAGCTGATGGAAAACACTTGCTCTGAAGCTGATGTGGTCATCGCTGCGGTGAGTTTTTAAGTTATCGCTTTGCGTGATTTTGTGGAAACTGATAAGGAGGATTATTCTCCTTGATGTTCATCCTTGATCCAGGCAGACTGTGATAACCTCGATGCAGCCAAGTTCACGCTGAAAGGCCTCAAGAAACGTTTCGAGGCTACGGGGAAGAGACCTACTTTCATTCATACCGTGCGTAATGCTGTTCTTGTTTGTTTGTTTGATATTCTGCTGACTACTTATGTATCTGCATTATACAGTCTGGCACAGGTAAGTTCTAGTTGAACATTTTACCTTCCGCTAAGTATCTGACGTTCACAGGTGTCTATGTTGATTGGGCTGAAGGAAAAGTTGCGACTGAAAACTTCTACAACGACACTGACACTGACAAGATAAATGCTCTACCACACACCGCTCCTCACCGACTAATTGATTTAGAAGTGACATCTGGTGATACCGCAGGTGGGGACGTCGTTTCTCTCCTTCTTTTCATCTCACCCAGGCTGCTCACGATGAGATCTTACAGGCTACGTTAACACATACATAATTTTCCCTCCAACCGTCTGGGGCATCGCCAAAGGTCCTCTCTTCGAGCAAGGCATTTCACACAAATCTTCTATTCAGGTTCCTGCTGTGATCAAAGCATGCCTGGATCGGGGACAAGGTGGTATGATGAACGAAGGAAAAAACATTTGGCCTCTTGTCGAGGTTTCCGAACGTAAGTAACGTAGTTTCCGTTTTTGCTTTCCAAGTACTTATGTGACTCATGCACTTAGTTGCTGATCTCTACAGCATCTTGTTTGATGCTGCTCGGAGCGACTACCCCAAAGCTGCTCACGGTCGGAACGGTTACTATAATGCCATTCATGGGGAGTTCGCCGCGTACGAGCTAGCTGTCACTATATCGAAAGTACTTGTTGAGCTGGGGAAGGGGACAACCACTGAGGCCAAGTCGTTTACGCAAGAGGAATTGACAAAGTACTTCGGGGTACGTCCTGTCCCATTCTATTTCGCATGCGCACCCAGGCCGTAATTGTACCTCACTATCATCTCGCAGCCCTTTGCAGCATTCTTTGGCACTAATTCGCGCGGTATATCTGATCGCTCCAAATCACTTGGATGGGCACCTGTAAAGGGGAAAGCTGAATTTCTTGCTTCTATTCAGCCTGAGACAGAGGCAATCATTGCCCATGGAGGAGTGGGCATAGCACTTTTTGCGTAACCTGTCAGCGGACTCGGAACCATACGTAGTAGGACAGTAACCGAACGAGTGTGTACATATCTTCTGCACACCGTGCGCGGTGTAATGCGTATCTTTGCAGGCTTTTGTGTTGTTTGTATGAGGTAGGGCAATAGCATACATATTGTAATTAGCCTAAGTACTAACATAACTTGGCAATACTAGTGGGGTTGCTGTTCAAAAAAAACTTGTTTCAAGGTCAGGGTTGTGCTTCTGCTACTTACTCCTTGGAGTCCTTGTTGAGTGTTCGCACCCACTTCTTGCATCTCGCTATCTCTTTCAATGTTGAGTACAGCTGTTATATATAGCCTTTATCAATCACGCAGGTGGTGCCAAGAAGGATATGGGCTTAGGTAGTTTACCGAATGGTAAACTCAAAAGGCTGAGAAGATGGAGTCCACCCGACCTAGATTCGGAAAAAGCTGACAACATTTCCAGTGACGTCCAGCTAATTTCTTCAAGATCTCCTGTCCTTTGAGCCGCATACTTGTCTAAAGCATCGAAGTTTAATTCCTAATTACCCTGTTTCATCCTTAGCAGATGATCACATCCGTACCAAGTTGGAGGGGTAAAGAAATGCGTAGCACATGCGTGATATTGAGCAGAACCCATGTGGGGTATGTTTAACACATCCACATATGTAATTGCGAGACCGGCTCAACCAAACAGAAAAGACCCTAGCAATTCCCCGACTGATAAGGGCAGACAATTTGGCCATGATGAATGTCAATTGTGGCGGAACGCAAAGTCACAAGTGTAAACTATAAGGAAGAGGACAGGGGGTGGTCTAAGAAGAGCGGCGGTCCATAACAGAGCCGTCTTGACATGCGGACCTCCGTGCATAATTCGATGTGTTTCAAGCCAGTTCGTAGGTAAAAACATTGCCATCTTTCCCCAGGAGACAATCGAGATTTCAGAAGAACTTGCATGGTGTAGAGACACGAACTTCTTGGAACACCACAGGACAACGAGGGGTGGCATGGAGGAGCTTGACAATGCACACGGCCTGTTCCCGACACTGGGCTACCAGACAGGATGTAACACGGGATTTGTCGGAACTCTGTTGGTCGGGGCTGCGTTGAGGCTACTCAATGTTATGTGATATCAGGAAAAGAAACATCAGAAAGGCATGGAAGCTCACAGAATTCCCCCAAACACGATGGTCGGTACAATTAAGTCCCAAGAATTTGTATGTAACACCGACCTTCAGTCCGAAGCGTTTTGAATCCCACGAATGTTGAAGGGTAGACAGCTGAGAGGTATAGACCAGGTAGCGACCCACAGATTTAGAGCTAGGACATTCGAGAGTAATAAGAAAATTTGAAAGTGACGGTAACAAACAAGAAGTATTGCCTATTCAGGCACTTGGTTTGCTTAGTTAGTAAGGAAAGTATTTGGTTTTCACGCCTCCGCCAAATAAACAGCTGCGCAAGCGGCAAGTCGCTACTTCAACTTGCCAACAAGCGAATACTTATCCCTGAAATATCGCAGCCTGAAAAGGTGTAACATCTACAAAAGGCTTATCGACCTTTTCTATGCAGCTAAAGGCTAAGGGCATACACATTTGACTAAAAGCATCGCCGAATGTACGAGGAACCCAATCATATACCCCAGCCACCTCACAGCGCCGGGAGATCGTACCAAGGTATATTTTTTATTTACCTTTGCTATTCAATTTCACTCTTAGTTTACAGGTTTACGACCTCGTATTGATCCCAGTCAAGTACCATCTGTGATTGATGCGATAGAAGCAGATCGTTCGCAATGGGGAGAGCAACCATATCCCACACTGCCCGGGACGAAGACACCACTATCGACCACGGATTATGTAGCTTTGGACCAAGGTAGCTTTGCTATAAAATTGGATGAGTATTTCTTGACTACTTCTTACTCAGGCAATTCCTCACCCAAATTTGTACGCGTATCGACGTGGGCGTTTCCGAACACGTCGCGGCTAGCGTCAGAATGCAACGTTCCGCTAGCGGCCATTTTCCAGCCTTTTGCCGACCTCGATCAAGGAGAGGAGGAAATCCCTGTCGTTGATAATACTCAGACTGGTCCTGCACGTTGCGAAAAGTGTCGGGCGTACGTTAATCCGTGGTGCACATGGGTCGCTGGGGGCAATAGGTGGAAATGCAATCTGTGCTCGCACGAAACTCTGGGTGCGTGTAACTGTCATTCTCGTTCGAAATACTGCTGACCTTTCTCCGTACTAGTTTCTCCCGATTATTTTTGTCATCTGGATGGAAATGGGATGCGGCTGGACTATTTACAACGTGCGGAATTATGCAAAGGCACAGTTGACTTCGTTGTACCTGAAGAGTATTTCGCCCTAAATCCAGTCCCTCGTCTCACTACATCCTATGTCTCCCCTGAACCGCCTGTCACTGGTTTTAGGAAGCCACTCCCCATGGATTACGTCTTTGCGTTAGACGCCTCCGTCGAAGCAGTTCAATCCAACTTCCTCTACGCTGCGTGCATATCTCTTCTGAAAATCTTATATGGTGGACCAGACGAGGACGGGGCAGCGCTCGACTCATGCTTCCCCCAAGGCAGTCGAGTGGCAATTCTTACTTTCGATTCCACGTTGCATTTCTATGATCTGTCAGTGCGTGCTCTTCATTGTGTCTGTCCACTAGTCGGCTCAATGTTCCGCTAGATAGACAAGGCTCCTATGATGGTCGTTCCTGATATTGACGAGGTGTTTGTACCCCTTCGCGCGGGTCTCTTTGTTGACCCATATACATCTCGAGCCGCCGTTGAAACGCTTCTTCAAGCGCTGCCGCAGCGCTTTGTCAATACGTATGAGACACAGGCCACCTTGGGCTCAGCGTTAAGAGCATGCTTAGCTGGTCTGGTACGTCTGCCTTTCCCTCTGTCCTTTGTCACACTGTAAAGACTGACTCAAATTTGCCAGGCAGGTCGAGGCGGCCAAGTCGTTGTCTTCCAAAGTACAATGCCCACAATCGGACCAGGTTCGCTCCATGGCCAGCCTAATGAGTTAGAGCTCTATGACACCGATAAAGAGAAAACGTTATACAAGCCCCGAGACAGTGCTTGGACGGATATCGGAGAAGAGTGCGCGGAGGAAGGAGTGGGCGTATCGATGTTTATCGGGAATACTCAATATATTGACGTGGGCTCGATAGGTAGGTCTGTCATGTCTTGTAAAAGAATCGTGTATGCTCAATCTTCCCTATTCTGGGCTCCTGAACAGGTGTAGTGTGCTCAATAACAGGTGGTGAAATATTCTTCCACCCGAGGTTTGAGCTTGAGAGAGATGCGATGGTGCTGGAGTCCCAAACTCAGAGAATGATGAGACGGATGACGGGTTACAATTGTGTAGCCCGTGTACGATGTTCGAAGGGTACTGCCCAGCTTTTCTCTCCAGAATATTAAACTAATCTGCGCTGTTGTCTCCAGGTCTTCGAATCTCGGACTATTACGGCAATTTCTACCAGCAGACTAACACCGACCTCGCCTTCGGTACTCTCGACGCAGACAAAGTATTTTCTGTCTCACTGAGTCACGCTGGCTCATTGAGCCCGAGAGAGTATGTGCATCTTCAGTGTGCCA
Organism: Omphalotus olearius VT 653.13; assembly: GCA_000296255.1. NCBI lineage: Eukaryota > Fungi > Basidiomycota > Agaricomycetes > Agaricales > Omphalotaceae > Omphalotus > Omphalotus olearius. Next base: position 12,744 of record JH814854.1, read on the forward strand.
TATTATATACGACGGTGGAAGGTCAACGGAGAGTAAGAACGTGCAATCTGGCGGTCCAGGTGGTGGAGTTGGCAGGAAACATCTTTCACTATGCTGATATGGATGCTACGGTGTGTCATATTGCTCGGCGTGGTGAGTGGCTCCTCAACTATATCTATCCCCCGATCTAAGAGAGGCGGCGGCTCCTTTCAGCGATATCTAGCATAGGCTCGCAGAAGCTGTCCTTAATTCGGGATGATTTGACGGAGAACTGTTCGGCGGTATTACTGGGTTATCGGAATAAGTGTGCCGCTGCCACTCGCCCTACGCAGGTGAGAAGTACTCCGAGTTGGGGGTGCGATCTTGACGTTTATCGCATTTCTTAGCTCATCATACCTGAAGCTTTCAAGGCGTTGCCAACCTACACTCTGGCGCTTTTGAAATCCAAACCACTGAAAGGTAGTCCTTCTGGCTCCTGGGGCTATATCCAAAGGTCTGATTGTCTTGTAGCACGAAACATCTCGTCGGACGTGAGGAACTATTATGCCCATAGGATTTTATCTATGAGCATCCGAAGCACGCTGCAACATTTATATCCCCGAATGTTGGCACTACATGATTTAGACGATACAATAGCTCTTCCGGACCCGACTACAAACAAAATCACTACCCCATCTATAATGAGGAACAGTCATGTGTGGATGACGGCTAATGGGTTGTACCTGATAGGTGAGGATTGCCATTCGTTTTCTCAGCATAGACTTATGTCTTTATGCGGTCAGATAATGAGGAAGCCATGATTTTATGGGTCGGATCCAGTGTCTCTCCCCAATTATTAAATGATCTTTTCGGCACAGATGATATTCTGAGCCTAAATCAACATATGGTACGCCTTATATGGTCTTTGTCCCCTGAACATGAGTATGAAATACGAGTTATATAGACCAGTTTACCTGTCCTAGAGACACGATTTTCAGCCCAAGTCCGAAACATCATCGCGACCAGACGAAGACAACGGGGTGGCCGTATACCAAAATTTTTCATCGCAAGGCAGAATCTCGATGCGGCTGAGATTGAATTTAGTGATATGCTGGTAGAGGATCAAAATAATGGAACGCTGGCGTACTTAGACTGTCAGTGTCCTCATTTAGCTATCTTCCTTCTGTTTTTGAATTTGAGACTGACATATCCTGCAGACCTGACAGTTATTCATAAACAGATCACTCATGTTGTGAGTTTACCTTTTTGTGGAAGTGGAATGGCAATGCCTTGATTGTGACACAACCCCTCTAGTTAACGGAAGGAGGATCTTTAAGCGGTGTCTCCGGTCTTCGTTCGCCATGGTAGAGAGTTGCATTGACATATCCCTTAGATGGCTGTAAGTTATCGACTAGGATATGTAATGAAATGATCCTTGAGCTGGTGATGTTACTCAGCAATGCTAGTCCTTTCAGTCGATCTTGGTTTTTTCGATATAGATTTTGCGAATAACATTATCTTCAGCTACTAGTACTTCGACACATAAGATTTGTGATACCGAATGGGCAGATGGATTTATACTGATTTATAGCCTACATAGCACCTCGTCTAGAGCACAGACTAGACACAGACCAAGAGGTCTCTAGTGCGATCGAATGCTATGCCGCAGTCTAAGCTAGTTTTTGAGAAGTATAAGCAAAATTATTGAAGACATATTAAGTACATAGTTGTCTATATACACGTAGCTGTAGACTGTAGAAGAACGTGAGGACGGTGAGGTGGCCTGTTGCGGCCGATGATAGCCGATGATCTTCTTTTGAAATCCTCCTGCCTACAATCCATTAGAACCGGCCAGCAATCAGCAGTCCCGGTACCTCAAAACATTCCCTCCTACAGATTCAAGAACACTCATGTAAGTAGTATATGTATTTGCTTCTTGCTGGTCTAACTTCATTACAAACTACAAACTACGTCAGGTCTAAGGTCTATTGTATACAGAATTCCAAATGACATAATTTCAATGTAGTGAGCTTGGAGATTTACTAAAGGTTACGTGCGTACAAGTGAACAACAGGGTTTGACCGATTAAAAGAGCAACCGACCCAGCAGGCACAGCCACGACACCTGAGAATCGAGGGCGCGCTGAGGTCCAAAAGCTCAACAGAAAATCAAATGACTAGGGAAAAAGGAAGAAAAAACAACGGAATGCAAAGGCTGTGGTGTCGTGTCGATGCTGCTTCATTATTATCTGTTTGACGGTTGAGTTCAATCGCATACATTGGCAAACGGGATGCAATTCTGGATCTTTCCGGCGTTGAAATGCATTTGATTTGAGTAGGGATAGGAAAATTGACTGCGACATTGAATGGAATCGGTACTCCACCTATGAGCAAATTTAGCATTTGAGTAGTTGAGGCTGACGACATGACATACCAGGAATCAGTAGAGCTTGACCGTGGCATGAAGCCAGATATTGGAGCATAAGAGACAACGGGAGGTGGCGCATAGTGGAAGGGAGTCTGAACTTGATGAAGGGAATAATTACTGATGTCTTGCAAAGGACGCTTGAAGTCATTTTGATCGCGAGAAGGTCCTAAAGGAAGCTTTGTCCGAGAGCTAGCATTCGCTTGGAACCTGAGTTCGTAGTCCAGTTCTGGAGGTCCTTGCGACATTGATGTACTAGTAGCAGGAGCAGGAATGAAGACATATTCAGCATTGATCCTGTAGTTGGCGTAGCATTGTCCTTGAAGAGATTCCTTTGCTTCTTTGGCACTTCCAACAGCATTGTATTCCACGAGAGCAGAGATAGTTTCTTGAGGAGAAGGTACGGCAATGATTTCAAGCTTCTTGATTTTTCCGAAAGGAAACAAAAGCGGTTCCAGGTCGGTCATATCGGAGAAAATGATGAAGGGAAGGTTGGACACTAAAAGTATATTTGACGGAGTGAAAGTTAAGGTGAAAGAATTTTCAGCCGAGTTTGAAGTAAGCGAAGAGTCAGAGTCAATAGAGGAAAGTGATTGGCCGCCTTCGAGAGTATCGTCAGGTGAGAATGTATCACCAAGTTGAGGGTCGAATAGCATAGCACGATCGCCTCCATCCAGGAAGCCTATAATGGCGATGAGCGTAATACTACATTATTATAGAAACAAATGCACACCCTGAGAGCGTTGAACGATAGACCAAGACACGTCAATAGTATGTCCTCTGGAGAAGTGGGTCAGAGTCCATACAACGCGAAAAATATAACAGCAATACTTGATTTGCGTGCGGGTCAGAGCCATCATTGCTCGTTTGGCTTCTTCGTGGTTTGACATAACAACGAATCCCCGACGTCGGGAAGCGTTGTCGACCGTAGCGAGAATGACGCAATGAGACACCGTGCCATGACGAGAGAACACCGCAGCAAACTCGGTCCTGAACTCATATGAATTCCTTTATTGGGTAGTTATGAGAGAATCTTACTTGGTGAGATCGAACGGGATACCAAGCACATAGAGATTACGACGAGTGTCAGGTCGCTTCGAGGTTAGTTTTTCGGTATCCATTACAGGTGTGACCACCCTGAAGACCGAATGACTCCTTAGTCGAGGTAGATACAAAATTGAAACACTTACAAGGAACATCCACCAACAGTATATCCTGACATACACAATGCTTTCCTGACCGACGGAGAACATCAAAAACGCCATGAGCGGTAGACCCGCGACAGAAAAATCTACCTACTTGGCAGCATCATGGGAAAGGAACGAGATCTCGATGTGGGTTCCAACGGCATCTCTGAACTCTGAAGTGCTTCGAACATCGCCTGCATACAAATCAGAATTATATTGGGCGAGAAGCAATAAATAATGTGGGCATACCAATGAGCGTGTTGAATAGCGCGACTACCTCACGCCTGTTCACTGGAAGATAATCATCATACAGCTTCAGCGAGAGTTTTATCGCCATTCTTACCGTGGTTGGGAAGACTAGCAATTTTGATCGTGTCTGTCATCATGTTCGAATCGCAATGGGGCTGAAAGAGCTTTTTCTGAGGGGACATTGTCAAGATATAAAAAGAATGAGGAATTTAAGGGGTCGCCAGAGTCAAACAAGATAGATTTGAGAAGTGGGCACGAGCACTGAAACCCGCCTAAGCAAGAAGACGAGGAAGATGAGAGGAAGAGAGGAAGAGAGAAACCAGTCCGTTACAGTTTTGGACGGAGCACTTTTGTCTGCCAAAAAATCCCACGCCACAGACGCGTTGAGCACTGACCATCCACGACCATATCCTGTCCAGACGCGTATCTCAGCAAATCATTGGTCTCGAGTGTATAGTTCGTGATAATGCCTGAAGATTTACGTCCTCTATCTTCTCTGGCAATTCCACCATCCACCTTATCGGCACTCACACGAGCTGGATATGAGACGGTGAACGACGTAAACTCGCACTCATCTGCAGACGAGCTAATTGATGGTCTGTCTGTCCTTGATCAAGTTATGTGGGATAAGGACTTAAATATTTCCCAAGCTCTCAAAATCCCGCTAGCCGCTTCGCAAGCTTTGCTGGCGTCCCAATCGGCTCACAACATGAGTCGAAACATGGGACTTCCCTTGACGCAGTCCGCTGCAATTTTGGCACGCTCAAAGAAACACAAAATTAAGACATTCTCTACTCAATGCCCGCCGGTTGATAAGCTTCTGGGGGGAGGTCTTCCTCGAGGACACGTACTAGAGGTATCAGGGCCTCCCGGAACTCCGAAAGAAACCATTTTGCTCAATTTAGTTCGTTCTTTTGCTGAGGCAGGGGAATCCATCCTGTTTGTCGGTCGGTCTCGTTGCACCGCTTAATGCCAGAGCAGCTCATGATAGAGTTTCTATTTCTAGACTGCCAGAACATGTGTAACATTTCTCTCATCAACAGATGCCTGCAAGGTTTGTCAAATGTACATGGCACAAGCTTTGTTGCTTTTGACCTAGTTCCAGGTGTTGCTGATGCTCGAGAACTGGTCTTCTATATCAAAATACACACTCTACCCGATCTCATGATATTCATGAACAACCTATCCTCCTATCTGGAATCGGATCAGAATG
>JH814854.1:25970-44625 GCA_000296255.1 Omphalotus olearius VT 653.13
GGGTTTGGAAAGTTCATACGTGCAAACGTTTCGAGAAAAGGGTCAGAAAGACCAAGTTCAGAGAACGATAAAGGAGTAATTGTTTCTTCATTAGTATCTTCTGTACATGTGTCATGATGAGGAGGGGAAGAAAAATAACTCATTTCAGCGCCAGCGGCTAGCGAGCGCCTCTTTTTTATGTCTCTTTCTCCCGGGCGTCATTAGCAGTGTTCTGGAAACGAAGACGTCCAACATCTCGTACCGGTCAACCAAGGCAACTGTTTTTAATTTGAAGAACTCCTTCGAATGATACTTCATGGAAGGCAGCGGCTCAGGGGAAAGAAGGGCGCCTCGTCGTCTCTTCTCATTGGACTCGATGAGATCTTCGTCGACGCGTAGGTCGTCCTCAGAGACTTCGGAAGGAGAAAAGCCGACAAAGAAACACGGAAAAGGGCATACGAAGTTTGCAACGCTCGACCAGGTCGATGAACATATAAACGAGTCAGTATTGTCGCTGAATGACATATCCGAGTCCCCTCGCTCGATGACCCCAAAACCGTCTTTCTCCTCGCTGGCATCATCTGCGGCAGCGGCTCTTCCTGCCTTGGCATCGAATGCAACGGTGCGGTCAATGACGCCACCGCCTCCGTCACCCTCTGCTGCTCGGTGGAACAGTATTCGCCAGCATGTAATGCCGTCGTCTAGGTCGACAGGCCACCACATGCAACAGACTTCCTCTAATTCTCTCTCCTCAGTCAGCGTTCAACAGGCTCGCCAAGGCTACCCGAAGTCTTCCAAATTCGCACAGAAGCTAGGGTTCAGAAATGTAGTGGAGCATGCGCGTCAAGTCATGGTTGACGAGACGCAGCAGTTTGCCTTGGAGCTTCAAAGGGCTTGCATGGCTGCGAGATATGTCGATCCTCAGACAGGCAGCAAATTCAGACTGGACAGTTCTCAGACTCCCATGAGTTCTGCCTTGTACTTGCCATTCGTGTCAAGCTCGTCCCTAACCACTGCCGGCAGTGCGCTAGGCAACACTGGCCAGACCACCAAGAAGGGCAGTGATTTACGTCGACCTCAGTCAACTTATTCTCTTGGTGCGAGCGCTCGAACTTTAAGTTCAGTCAAACCATTGTATCATACACTGTTACACTACGCGGGACCCTTCGCTGATGGATCTCAGCCATTGCCGCAACTTCCTGTTGAACCTTTAGTCATGTCGACTCTACTCGGACCGTTTTTGACTGTCGATAAAGTGCCAGGATTAGAAGAAGAGAGGTGGACTGCTATGGAAGCGTTTGAGATTATTGTCAGGACATGGAACCCTGCCGACGAGGTATTCTTTTTCTCGATTACATTCGACCTCGTACTGACTTGAAAGCAGATTATTGCAGTCGAACGTTCCTTGTGGTGCGTTCAAGCCGCTCTATGCTCTTCTCCACCTCTCCGCACCCGCACCCTAAGCGCGCTCTGGTCCCTGACTGTCTCCCCCGAAACGCACTATCCCGCTACTACCCCTCGAACTCTCCAAACACTCCTTCATGGTCTTTTCCTTCTACTTCCTGCTGCTCGAGAACAAGTTGCTCATGACGCGGACACTGAGGACTCTCGATTGCTCTCTGAAATTGTCTCTCATGTGTATGCCGGTAGAGGAGGCGACCTCGACGATCTGGCCATAGAAGAAGAGTATAACGCGCTTTTTGTTGATGGGGACTCGTCTCAAACAATTAGAGATGCGGTCACTGTTGAAGCGCTTGCGAGGTGTTTGGAGTATTCGACAGAGGAAACGAAGAGATGGCTGTTGACAAACTCTCTCGAAGTGCGTCCTTCGTTTCTCCGATGTTCGGTCGTTTCTGATGACATTGCATTTTTAGAACCTCTGGTCTCTTTCGCCCCGCGATCTCACGTTCACTCCCTTACAAACAGCTATCTACTCAAGGACTTTAGCCAGTTTCACTCGTGCTGCCTTGAGCCTGATCTCTTCCTCCTCCGTATCTTCATCATCCGAATTCAAATCAGACATACGGCGCTACAATGATGGAGTACTTATTGTGAAGGCTCTACAGAGCCGAGTACACCCCTCTATCGAGGCAATCAATGTTGGAGTTACTGAGGATTCAAGAAAGAATGTTGTGGAGATTGTGCTAGAGGTAATTGCACTGGAAGGACCAGTGCATACGGGGACTGGAGGAGAATTGATTGGTTGGGCTGTTGAGATGGTTTGTATGTGGTTGAAAGGAGAGAAGCCAGAATGGAGGGCAAGTTTTGAGAAGGCAATCAAGCATTTGGTGAGTTTTGACTTCTCTATGTGTTTCCCGATTTATTAAACAATCTTGCTTGCTGTTTAGGTGGAGACTAGTCTGTGGACAAGAATCATTAAAGTTTTGTCTCCGTTGATGCGTCTTCTGCCTCGAGACGTTCAGAAACCCGTGGTGACGTTGCTGATACCTCTCCTTAATGATGTGGGCTATATTTGGTTTTACTCCTTCTCGTCTATCCTGCTCACTATTCTATCTCTTTCAACCAGCGTCTAGTTAACGATCCACCACCCGCCGCGTCTTCTTCTGCTCTCGAACCACTTCTCATGACCCTTTCTCATCAGTTTCCCCAACAATTTTACAAGCCCCTCTTCCTTCTTGCTGCCTCTTCGAAAGAATATGCTACGGTCAATCATCTGTGCGTTTTGACGGCACTGGAAAAGGTCATTCCTGGATTTCTGATGCGAGATGCGGAAATGGTTGCGGTGGCCGTCATGAGTAATGGAGGGACTCGTGACCAAGAAAGCACAAAGGGAGGATGGGGGAAGGCTAGGCTAGGCCAGCTCGTGTTACTTGTGGAGCTGATAGCGAGGGTACAGGATATGCGGCGAGTGAGGGAAGGTTCAAGTTTATCGGTTAGTTGAACCTTCTCGTTCTTGCTCATTGTCAGGTGATGATGACCTGGGATCATAGAACAATGTTTCGGATGGCCTGTTCGTGCAGACAGCAAAGTTCTCAGTCGAGCTGGAAGCGAGGTTGGCCATTCTTATTGATGCCAAGGTATGTGAAGCATTTCCTCCATGTCCTTTTCACTCCTACGTGAATCAAGAAAAATCTCTTGTCTTTCAAGGCTTCTGATCTATTCAGTTCTAGGAACGGACCAGTTTAGTACCTCCCTCGCAGCGTTTGCTCTTTGCTGTGCTCTTTAGAGAAATTAGGCTTCTGACTCGGTCACTGAAGAAGTATGTGCGCATTTCTGTACCGATGTATCGAACTGATTGTCCGTTTCTCTAGCGCAACCTGGGTACCAAAGTTTGTTTCGTGGTTTGTAAGCTACCACGAGAACCAGAATGACCCTCTGAATGAGATATTTGATCTCGAAGTGATGGAAGCTGTTTCCCAGCTCCAAGCTTTTTATGCGTCTGCAAGAGAAGGAACGCGGCCATCTCATAAGGTAGAAATTTCTGTGGCGTTGTGCGACAAACATGTTCTAATCATCTGTTTATAGCTTCGCAACACGCTTGTTCTTTCTCCTCTCTTGGATCACCCTTTTTCCCAGTCTACTTCTGGGTCATCTGAGGGTGCAAATGGCACTGGCATTTCAGCAATATTTAGCCAAAGATTTCCCTTACTGGAAGGTCTGGCCAAAGGGTTCGAGGCGAGAGTGCTGAAACTACTTGTCGCGATGTCGGCGATCACACCAATGGAAGACTGGAAGCGAATCGGGACGCTTCTCTGGGAAAAGCATTTGGAAGCCAAGGATTCGGCTATACTCTCCTCCGTGAGTTATTGAATATGTCGCACCTAAACTCCGCTGAAAGAGTGACACTATTATCATATTCGGATAGGTCTGCTTTCTGGTGATGCAGTGCGCAGAGAAAACGCCAATGGATTTACTGGCGCGTATTGAGGTCGATCTGCAGAGGTACGCAATTCAATTCGGTGTCATGGGGGCTTGTGGAATGATAAATGTCAACTCCATAGCGCGAGCGATTCTAAGAGACTATCTGCGATTCAGAAGATCAGTACCCTGCTAGACTGGCGTTTTCAGATAACGTCTCAGCACGTCGTCGCTGACCGCGCTCATCGACCTTTCAAAGTCGCTCGAGGTCCTCTCTCTTTTGTCGCTACCGACATGGGTACAGGTTTATTCATTCTAGAACCCGACCCTAACGAGGTCAAAGATAAACTTCCCTTAGAGCTTCGTAAGAAACTTGTTGAAATCGGGTGGGATAGTGGAGACCTGCCCGTAAATCAGCAGCTGGAGTGGATCAGAACTCCGATGACTCTTTTGCCTGTGCTTCAAATGGATATGCTAGATGCCAATGAAAACTCGGCGCTACCGTCACCTCATATCACCACCCCTATGTCTTCTCCTCAGAAATCTTCACCTACTCTCGGTAGTGAAAAGGCGGAAGAGCTTGCGCTTCTTCGCCGCAATTCTAGCTCGGGTGGCCCGTCCGCAGGGCTGAAACGTCGAGCTGTGTTCGTGCCTGCATTAACACGGATGCTGCCAGACGTCGCAAAACTAGTCTTCGATAGTAATTTCGCTGTTGCATATGCTGCTCGCAACATGGTTATTGACCTCATGCGAAACGATCCTGGTCTTCTGACTCGCCCTGTTTGGGACCTCCTCGATGGAGACGAACGCGACTTGATTAGTGCGGTCACATCATTGCGAGCCTTCTTGCATGTACGAAAAGCCCTCCCTCCAGCAGTGGCACACAACCTGCTTAATTACCTCGCTGGGTTTCTCAAGTACATGGCCAGACAAACAGACGAGGAGAATTCATTTCATAAATACGCTCGCATCGTTCCGGTCATTGGCAAACTCGTCACGCAAGTGGGTAATATGTCTATTCGCGAGATGAAGAGAGCCAAATTGGACATGTTTTTTATACCTTCTGGTGTACTCTGGTTCCCGTCTTCTGCGCCACCTGGACCTATGTTCCCTCGTCGTGCCGATACTCTCGACAGAGACCATTTCCCCGATCAAACAGTATCCATGATCATGATTCGCATATCCCAGAACATGTTATTTCTATCCATGCTCACACGGAATCCTGCTGATGTGCAGGTCGTGAGGAAGAGCATGGAGAGGCTCGTCCTTCCGTCGTGGAATGGGACGACCGAAGCATTGCCGCTCGAGTTGAAGGATTTCGTTCCAGTGAAACAACAGTCTGCTACGAGCGCTGGCACGGCAGACATTAAGCTTCGAGGATTGTCGCTTCTACTTTCACGCAGTTATGTTTTGCTTGTAGCACAGGTTTTTAGATGTATCTCTCGTCATTTGAACGACCGGAACGAGCTTGCTATCTTGATCGATGGCTTAAATCGCATACTTTTGGCACATGGCAGTGATATAGGAATAGTCGCCCAGGTGCTGATAGGTATGGCCCTCCTTTCATTTTATATTGTGAAGGTTCTGATGATTTTGTAAACTCTTGTAGCACTGATGGTGGCAAGCACTCGTTTCAGACGCCTTTTTGCCTCTGGGGGAGGATACGTTCTATTTATGCCTGCTTTATTCAAAGTCTACATGGAATCTGAAGCACATGCTGGCATCCGAACCGCTATTGAGTATGCGACAAGTCGTTTCTACGCTCATCATCTAGAGACCTTTGTATTCCAGAGTCTGGACACTATTACACGTGTGTTCCTCCTCCCTGGTGTTGATTGTGCTTGGGTGGGGCGGAATGTCTACAGCCTGTTTGCTTCACTATGCCAGGTTGCTTCTCCTTACGGCCGAGATGCAGACGGTCCAGATGTCGCTGGCATATATGATGCAAATAAATATCAAGAAAGAGAGGCATTGATGATTCTCACTGCAGAGGAGAAACCTCAGACATTTCTTGCTTTTGTCAAACAAGGTGGTGGTAGTCAAGGACAGAATGGCAAAGTGGACGTTACCGTCGACCTGCCGAACGAGTATGAAAAGCAGCACCTATCAATCGATGATTTTGTTCGCCTCTTCCTAACTGTCATTGCCCATGACTTGGCCATCACCCGTGCTGAACAATTTCTCAAGCTCCTGCAATACGTTGCCCGTCCTCTGTATGATGCTTCTCATTCTGCGCGCGCGGTCTTGCAAGAAGGCGTCGATGCCTTAGGTGCCATACTATCTAGGCCTGCCCCAAAGACGAAGACATCAGAAGCCGGTCGATCAGACGACGGACATGGCGGGCAGGACATGATTTCACTCATTGAGAAACAGATGGCAGATCCCAAGGCGCCAAGCAACATGATTGAAATGCGAGTGCTTTATCTCTGGCTAGTCGCAGCCTTTTCTCAGGCTGGGGGTAAATTATCGCCAGAGGCCTCCCGAACCTCGTTCGACTTGGTCAAAACAATCTTACGGGAGCCATCATTCACTGCGCACGACTCCATGGCTGAGTTCTTGGGTGTGTTCGCAAAAGCATCCTTGCTTCGCGAAGAAAGTCGAAGTCTCAAAGCTGTTGTGTATTTCTTACGCGATCTTGCACCAGTTATTAGTGCATATGCCCTCACAGTCGATTTCTCGGATGTGTTTGAAACTATTCGTCAACTCGTGAGGAATCCACTATACTCTCGCGACCCTATGTTCTGTCACCTTGTCGTCACTCAAATATGTGCCGCGGGGTTGAACGCGTGTAATCTTGCAGCATCGGAGAAGTTCTTAGAGTCTCTCCCTTGTAGGCGCGCTCTTATTTCGCTCTTGGCAGACACGATGTCTCTTCGCGAGGCAGATATCTTCACCGAATTACATCCTCAAAACCAGCATTACGACTTTCTTGCCTATGTTGTGTTTCCTCTTGCATTGTCGATGAAGACTGCATCGGAGCTTGATATAGATGGCGCTGGGTTAGATCCTTCGCATCGCAGCATTCGAACACGAGCTTGGGTCCATCTGCTACACTATGCCATGTCCTGCTGCCACACGAGTCAAAATACGCAGGATGGCCCCCCAACTCCCGGGCGTAATAGGTCTCGAGATAGGAGTAGCGGAACAGGATATAAATCACACCTTCCGTCGCTTCTCATCGCTCTTCAAGTGATCAAAGTGATCATCATCCGTGCGGAGAAAGACTTGACGTCCTGCTTTCCGGATGTCTGGAATAGACTGGGGACCTTTTTAAAGACGATTTTGGCCGAAGGTGGCGGAGAATTCGCAATGCGTACCCAGGAGTATTCACCATCACCATCACCTACTCCTTCGCCAAGAGCCAGCGGTCAATTTGACCTATCGTTTCCTGCTTCTTTATCACTTAACCTTGGTCCGCGGTCGTATATAAGCCCTCGAATAGTGGACTACTGCTTATGGTCAATATCGGAATTACTTTGTGTTCATAGAACTCCGTTGTACATCCAATTACGAGCGTTTATGCACGACAAAGTGCGAGCCTTGAACCAAGAACTTCGTTTTCAACAAAACGTCCTCGCCGCACCTGGTTCACGCTCTAGACGACCTTCTTCCTCTGTATTCTCTAAACGTCGGCGTCGAGTTTCGGATATACCTAGTGTAATCTCGCCTGAAGCTTCTCCTCATCTAAGCCCTCTTCCAGCTCGAGAGATCTCACCTGGTTTTCTGGGCTATCAAAACATACCCCCTCTATCTTCCCGGGAATCCTCTCCGATAGGTACAGGTCCACGAATCGTCCATCTCGGTCTAGTCTCTAGTTCTGCATTCCAACGGTCGGCGTCGCCAGCAGGGGGCAGTGTGAGATTCATGGCAAAGACTACCAAAGTGAAGTCAATGGTGTTGATTCGCAAGACGTACACACGAATTCGAGTAGTCCAGTGTTGTTTGGGATACGAATCGTGTCTGTTGCCTCTACCGAAGAGCAGTATCGATTATGACGTTGATACCGCTCAGTTGGACGAAGCTCCTAATACGTTGGCGTGGAGTAGACGTCAAGCACTGCAGGAGGTTACTAACGAGACTAGGGATCTGATGGCAGAGTTTGAAGAAGCGCTGAGCGAACTGGACGGTGCACCTGTTATAGTCGACGCGGCAACCAATTTATGAACATTTTTTAGCTTGGATGATTTGTTTCTGATTTTACTGATCAAAAACTCGTATGATACCTAGTGTTAGATGAAAGTGTTGTAAAGGCCTGTACTAATTTAATGCTCATGATTTGCTCATGATCCACTGAACAGCTTGGTGGCTTGGTGACCTGTGCCTTCTTATGAGATAACCCTCTATCGAGGGTTTGAATTCATAGAGGGACGTACTTCAGGTCTATTCACTGAAGTAAGAAATCGGCAAACTGGCATTTTACGAATATGAAGAATGCGAGGGTATACAAGTGTGCAAGGAGAATGCAAAACAGATTCCAACTACCACCAATGCTACATATCCTTTATATCACCCAATCCATCGCCGCCACCCCAACCAACCCACAAGCTAGCACGGCTACAGCCTTCACACCTACTGGCATTCCAAACAACCTCGTCGTGCCCTCAGCTCCATTCAACATCGTCGTCTTATTACTAAAGTCCACACTCGGCGCATCTGCCGTCTGATTCACGCCATACACGTACGACGTCACGTTCGATTCAGGCGTCTGCGGGTCGGCGCATTTGACGGAAACCGACTTGACTAGGGCATAGAAGTGACCTGGGGAAAAAAGAAAATGTAAGGGCAGGGTAAGGGACAGATGATGTGACGACGAGAGCGTGTAAAGGAGAATAAGAGACGTACCTGCTGATATGTAGTCTGGGTCATCCCAGTTGATCATACCTGTGTGACATGAATTGAGAACTTGTGATACGTCCTTCAGAGCAGAAAACATTTAACACACACCCCCAGCCCACTGCACAGTTCCAGGAGCACTCGAATTGATACCGGCAGGCCAAAGACTGAAAGCACAAACCAACACGAAACAATTACTAGCCCAAGAAAACCGGTTGAGAAGCGAAAGAATACCTTAATTGAATACGAGATGGAGTATTAGGATACTGAATCACACCCGTACTCGAATCTACCATGTCAGATTGTTTGATAGTGCGCACGACGTTACCGTCGACTGAGAAAGTCATCGCAGTAGGTTGCCAATCGATCTGCCGCGGCGGAGAAAACAAAGAAACAAACGATGAGGGTGTGTCAACTCGGGGCTAGAAAAGGCAGCTAATAGGCGTACCGTGTAATCATGGTAATTCTCAAACGTATCCGTGAACTCGTTTTCTGTTGCACCATGGGTTGTCGCAGCTAGAGGGGGTGGATGCCCATACGTCAGCGACAGAAATGTGAAGCCAAATACAAGTCTGATACAGGTTACTCACGAATATTTCCTTGCCAGAAGAGATTCGTCTGTCCTTCCGTCGTATTAGCACCAGGAAACTCCCAGTCGATTTCATCCTTGACGTCACTCATAGTAATGAAAGCGGTAACGACGCCATTCCATCTGCCAGTTTTTACTGCTCATTGAAGTTAGACGGTCAAAAGCTTCAAAAAAATACTGGGGCGTACGTCTGGTGGTCACAGTTCCATAGTGCATATAACGAGTAGACGAAAGTCGGGTGCCGCCGTTAGTTTCAGTCAGGATCATCGCTAGCTCTCCGCCTGAGCTGTTTGTGTTGATGATAGTGCCTTTGTCCACCACCCAGTCTGTATATACGCAAGCAAACGGTCAGCCTCACGCTGAAATCGATACTTGTTCGAAGGTACCATATTCCGATGCATTTCCGTCAAAGAAAGTCGCATTACTTAAAATCCGAGAGTTGTCCGCGAAAGTATGCTAGGAAAACAAACATCTTATAAGTCGAGTATCTTTGAATGGAAGACGGAATGTACATTAGCATCTTGACAGACGGGATTTGGCCTGCAGGACGTGAGGGTGTTTGAATAGAGAGGATTACAGCCGCCGAGACAGAACTACGGGATAATAAAGAGGCACTGTCAGCGTTGAAGACAAAGAAGCGCCGGGACACGCGCAGCAAGTCCAGCGCATTGTTCGACTCACGCTATCACGTCCACAAAATCCAAATTCACCTATATCTCTTAGTTCACTGCATCCTTAAACACAGGCGGAGGAACTTACTGCAGCAGGGTGCCGAAGCTGGACAAGGCGAGGTGAGATTGCTTTAAATTCGTCCGTATCGGTTAACGAATGAGAACGTTCAGCTAAGAGGGCACTGACCAAGTTATGCCTTGGGCGTTGACAGTGGCAGTGACGGCGAGGCATGCGAGCAGAGCGGCCACTAGGGTCGAGTGCATTCGTACAATTTGACCTTGAAACGAGTGGAAGGGTTAAAAGAGAGAAATACGATGATGATCGTGGTTAACGTTGGCGAAGAAGTGAACTTCAAAATTGTAAAAGGAATCACAATCACATTACGATTCACTTTTATTTACTTATGGCCCGTACATGCGGTATGTACGTCTTCGTTTGTAACCGGACACAGTGACACTACATACATATCTCCGTTGTTTTCAGGTCCGTTCATCCACATGTGCTAACATGTAGGAAATCTCAAAACTAATGAACCAAAGTCGCGATTGGATGCTGCTAAGTAGCTGAGACCTTCTCCGGTTTAATGTCTTGGTAATATCAGCTCTTTTGTCCACTGTCGGAGATCTCAGCTCACTATGGCCTACAGTCCCAGTTGCTCACCATATGCAGACGGCCAGCAAAGCCCGTAGAGCTCGTAAGTAAAAACCTGTCGGTACCACCGGTGTACATATGAGCAACAAGTGAATATTTAATTCGAAGAATCACACAATTTATTCCAGCGAAACATCGTCCTGGATTCTGGATTCTCGATAACTGTACGAAGACAATTCAGTTGATCAAGTAGTAAAACAAACAACATATTTGCCTACAGAAAGCTGAATGTAAGGAGCTGCACAGGTTTAAACAATGAAACTTGAACTCGAAGGTTTCTGTCAAGAGGAATTCATGATCTTCCTTCAAGGCTGGTTGAATATTTGAATCCCTACTGATTATTTATCATCGGCATACACAACACCTCCGACTCTTCGTCTACACAGTATATCACTCCATTCACTAATTTGAAAAGGTATAAGTAGCTCTGAATGCTCTGAATCCCTACGTTTCTCTATTTAATGCTTCTTTCTGTTTCTCAACCTGAATCTTATTCTCCTCAAGAAGTCAATGATCAGGAAATTTCCGAGTAGCAAGATACTAAAAGAAGTCCAGGGGGTTTTCTCTTTTACCGACCGTGGAGCAAACCGCAATGCAAACTCGTCGACTCGGTCACGGTTTCCTCGGGTGTACAGCATTTCTGGTTTCACGATGACAGGACAAACGACTGGCGTGATGGGCAAAATGCATGTAAGTTATGAAAGCTGGGCCTGACGGAGCTTCTGTTCACTTACTTGGAGCCTCCATTTACTTATTCGACTGCAAAGGTCAGATCGCCTGTAGACTTCTTCGAATCCCCACAGGCACTGGTTTTACGCGTATTCGGTGTGTTGGTGAGTCCTGCTAGCGCGCACGCAAACAGTAATCTCGATCCGGGGCTACATACATTGTTCAGCCTGAGATCTGAATTCACGGTTTGAGGTCCCAAGATACCAGAGCGACTGCGATGTTCGGCTTAGTGAGGTCTATTCATGACCTGGTGTTGCATTTTTGGTACTTTGAAAGCATCTGACCTTGATGTCTGAGCGTAGGACATTCGGAAGCGTTGTACATCTGGTCTGCATGGATGGTATTTCAGTTCACTTCCGAAGTCAACAATCATGTATGAAAAAGTAGGCTGTCCCTGACATTCCATCATTCATATCCACACGTACCCACCGGCAATACACCTGCTTCAGTACAGTACTTAGGTATACCGTGGAAACCTTTCTGTTATCTTCGAGAAGTGGTGGATCCACTCGAGAAGCTTACCCGGCGCACAGGCTATTGCAAAACCGGCACATCCCTCCCGTGTACATATGTATGCACATGCGGCGCGTGTACTGAGTCCTTCGAGAGCAGGGAAGGCATCAGAACGTTTGTGGTGTCACCCGTTCAAATCCATGAGCGTCTGTGTTGCAATTGTCAATGGTCCTGGAAGTACGTTGCCGTGCTCTAACCGCAGCAGTAGCCTTGGGAGAAGCACGTTGTCGTAATTCATCTCTACGAATGTAATTCGCAGGAGTGTGCTATTTGTCTAGGTCACGGTCGACGTCGTCAGCTGGCGGTGTACATATACATTGCATTCATTAATTATGCCAAGTAACAACATCGGCTTCGCGGTAAATTTGAATCTGCAATCGATAGCGATAACGATCTCAGTCAAAGGATACTCCGACACTAGTAGCGCTTATAGTTCAAACCCTCTTTCACAGAACACGCAAGATCGCGACACAAGATTGGTCGAGGTCACGATTATTGAACTTTTTTTGTTTTTTTTTTTTGAATAAAACAAAAGCTCATCCGAATGCATCGATTCTCAACTATTCCTATTCACATCATTCGCCATACAACTCAAACTCCCAAGGGACCTGCTGACCAGGCCCAGCCTCACTGAACCAAATTCTTCGCAGCCTACATGTCGAATAGACTTTGACAAAAGTTACATGTCCGTATTTGCTACCCGGTAAGGTCGGTGGCCGCCGCCCTGCTTCAAGCTCATCTGCGAACGCACGATCATCCGTATCCGAGCCCGAGGAAGCCTGTACGCGCGCCTGGGAGGTAAAGAATGGCAAGAATGTCGGAAGATGGAGGTTGATTGTCGACCAGGGTGTTAGCGGGCGCGAAGAGGATGGAGGGAATGGTATAGGAATATGTAGGATGGGAACAGGGATTGAATTTGGTTTGCCTAGGATGTTCAATCGGGTGTGTTTCTGTAGAGGCGGTATGAAGATCAGGAGAAGTTTATCCGCAAATTGGAAATACCCAAGGTGATAAAAGTAAAACGAGAAACGTCACTTCAAAAAAGAAAGATGTAAGAGAAATACCTGAAAAGTCGAAAACCTAAGGACACCTTTCTGCCCTACTTGATCAGAGATGCCAACTTCAAAGCTCCACTCTCTTCCCATATTCCGAACTTGTAGATGTATCCAGGGGTGCTTCAGCCCCAATTCCTTTGTACTCTCGCTTGGACATCGAATGTATGTCTTCCTCAACGTCGGAGACTGTATGTGCAAAACAGTCTGGTCAAGTAGATACCCATAGCCAGGGTCAACCTCAGCATGCAATACAGGTTGAGATATCATGGTTGCAGGCGCTGCTGGTACAGGTTCAGATGAACGATCTTGGAGAAGGTGTATGAAGGAATCTGAAGGTAATTGTTCATCACGGTAAGAAGAAAAAAGATAGAGAGGTTCAGATCCTGTTGAAGAGAAAAGAGAAATGGTTTGAGGTTGAATCGCAGCTGAAAACATGACTGCAAAGCGGGAAGTTTTGCAGGAGTAGGAGTCGTAAATTTCAGAAATGCAATGTTACGTAATACATTTGCTCTTCCTCTCTCCCATTTTCTGAATCTGTTGCATTACTCCTGCTTTCTTCTTCTTGGGAATATCTTGCGCAGTCGTTCAAAACGTCGACATTTCAATCTGAGACTGTGTATATATTCAGTGCTAGAGTGGATGTTACACCATTTATTGTCTCCTCCGGGCTAAGTTTCTGTACCAATACAGAGGTAATGCTACTACGGAAGCGAAAATTCACAATTTGGATGCCACTGACGCGCGCCGCGAGGACATTCGCGTAGCAATTCTCAATCGAATACCTGCTTATTCAAGTTTGCCAAACGAGATTGATGCTCACAACCTATGGTGCCAGTAGTAAGTACTACCTTAGGCATCTTCGCCGGTATCATGACCGTTACTGATAGTCACTGCCTACTTCGACGTGATATCAATTGACGATATTTGTATTGTTTTCTCTCCACAGAATACTTTGTGCAAACTCAGCTACCTATGTCAGTCACGAAAAGTATGAGGATTCAGAATATCGAGTCAGACTCAGAAGAACTCAAGCGCAGCGGCCCGGCTTGAAAAACGTTCGCGGTAAACGAGACGAGCCCTATTTTAGCTCGAACATCATAGGAGGTCGTAGCACGGTGTAGCTCGAATGGGAAAATTATTGCCCGTAAGCATGGCGTAAACTGAACTAGAGAAGAGCTAACATTCAGATTAGTCTTCTCAATTTTCTAGCTACACGGCCTACTATTCCTCTTCTCGATGCCTTGGCAGTAGCGCCTGGCAGCACCGGAGGCTCATCAGCTGGTTCGTCCTCTAATGATCTTGGCCCGACATCGGTTAACATCATGATGATCTACGCAGAAGAAGTAGTACTTGCCGCTTGGACCGCAGGTATGTAATCGCGCGAAGGGTTTCTCTTCTAGTTACTTTGTTTTCTAAGGAACAGATGCCATTAGTCCTACAATTTCGGCTTGCGACATTTCCTGAGTATCAAGATGCTTGTCCGACTCGGCCGAGGTTGTCACGATGATGGCTGTAATGATCCTTCAAGGTTTCGTGAGTACTCTAGTTCCGAGTTGTTTAGGAGGCTTTGCTTTCAAGTTCCTATCACCTCCGCTCGTATCTATCGTTGAAAGTGCCTCGGGATATATGATCTCAGAACAAGCTCCTTTTATATTCGACTTTTGGGTAAGCTACTACACGCAGCACGATCTAAGTAAAAAAACTTTGCCTTGCGCTGCACGTTACTAACATATAATAGCCCTATAGTGAATATGATAATGCTGTTCAAGATATCAAAACCTCCTTCGTACGTGATGACACCGCATCTATTTCCCTACGCGCACCGAGGCGAGAGGTCCATTCTCTTGTCCGAAGTTCAATTTTCTGAAAACGACCGCATGCTTATGCGCCTAAAATGTTCAAGTTTGCGGGAAATAGGGGGCTCAGGGCTATAGAACGTTCACTTGAGGATCATAAGGGAGGTACGTTCCGGACATGAGGCGAAAGGGTTCTATAAGCTAGCACATTTTTAATGTCGTACAATACAGGTCGCAAGGCATGAATCGAAGCCAAGAGGCTATGTCGTTGGGACCGCAATCGACCAAGAAGAAGGAGTGAAATGGCTCGTCAGCTGCGCTGCTTTCATGAACCTGCTCGGGGGTAACACATGGAGGGGGAGCTTACTGAACATTCTGGTGAGGGGGTCATAAGCCGCGAGTTCATACTTCTCGGGACCAATGTGCAATCGGTCTTGTCCATCCTCGCTTGTTATGTTGTTCATTCCATTTCAGATGTGCTGCTGGAAACTCGTGCAATACGTGGAGACGTGTATGTAAACAAAAGATCTGTATTCTGATATCATCCTCACTATCCGTTTTTGATGATTAGATACCTCAGGGACTATCTTCTGTAGGTTCCGCTGGTAAGGGCGTCGCAATCCTTACCTCCAATTTTAGCTTTTCGCTCTGCATCCTGCTATAGGAATAGAGGTATCAGGGAGCGTATCGTATGTCAAGGACTTGAGTCGACAAGCGCCGGTTTGCTTTAACGGGATTGGCTGTAAGTAGTCTTTCCCTTCTATAAGCGCGCTGCCTTACTCGAAATGTCAAAATTTGTTCGATTCTCTCACCTACGTGCTCCATCTACTGTACCATCTTACGTTGCTACAATTTCAATGTAAGTCCACCAACATCGGGGGATCACAACTTCTTGATTTCGAGTCAGAAACAATTTGATACTTATGTCTGTCGTTACCCGCTTACAAAATCACAATGATTGCGCATGCCTCCATGACAGATAGGGCTAATGCAGGAAACGGATGATGAGCTTGAAGATCTTGACATCATAGTAAGGTGAATTGCAATACGCATTTCTGATCTCTAGGAAGGAAGGAAGGACTTGCGCTGAACCTAGATCCATAAACACTCGCAGTTCAGGATTCTGGCTCACAATGGCGTGCAACATTCTCAGCAGGAAGGACCCCAAACAATACTTGTGTTGAGGTGGGGAGATATAAATGACATACCTATACAGGAAGTCGCAAGGAAGGTTACGCGGCAGCGAAGAATATGTCGCTATGTATTCAGGTGAAGATCATTTGGAGAATTCTGACCGAAGCTACTAGACCTTGAAAAAACACTCAGGAGCCGAGGGACATACTTACTTCAATTTTCATGAAAAGAATAGATCGTACGAATGGATATCCAGAGCCTCTTCGAGTTCAGTTGTGTGAATACGCGTTCGAGAAAGAAAACTGTTTCTGAGTTGTGAGGTAATATCTCGGAGATTGAACTTTGTGTGCCGGCCCGCTGGCCTCGGGTCGGAGACCAAGTCGGGGTTTCAAGTGTAATTTTGGACTGCCGGGCCCTGTAGGCGAATAGCCGACCATTCTTTCACTTTCACCTCTTACGCGATTGCTGGAGACATGCGGCGCAAGAACCCATCAGCTATGTGGATCCAACCAAGACGATTACCTTTTAGGGAGGATGACCGAGGAGACAAGTTCCCGTTCTTATGGGATAGCTGAGAACCGGTGGGATGGAACGAGGGGTTGGAAAAGTTCTAGGGAGTGATACGAATAAAATATTTCGCCCCTGGCTGGCGGCGATCTGTATTCGTAGATCAAATGAAAGCACGGGCGCCTCACTGAGGACTTGATTCTCAGTGCTTTTCTTGTTGCATTCTAGGCTCTACTTTACCAGCAGAACTAGTCTGTCAGAGCCTCCGACATCTCTTTTTTTCCCTCTGACTTGTTCCATCGGAGACAGTGTAGCCCGACTTTTGCAGTTCTCCACGGTTCTTTAGCTGGTAATTCGTTTTCTCTATTCTTCTCTCGGAAGCTCATGTTTGCTTTCAGCCTCCGCTTTGATACTTCGTTCTTCAATATAAGTTCGGAAACCATCTCGTTGGCGCTATGTCTTTGCACTGTGACACAGCGTATGATGAAGATGGGACTTACTTCTCAAGATCTTGTTATCTAGGCCCGGTGACCCAAGGTCCTGGACATTATCTTACTCATGGATTGTCAGTGCATTCCGCCTCCTGGAGCTCTGGTTTACATAGACAGAGTGACTCAGCGCAAAGCTTTCCATCGTTTCAAACTCCTGACTTATCAGCTTCTCATCCCTCATTCGCGAACTCATGGGATGATATGAGTGGTTGTTCCTATGGTTTTCAGCAGGCGGAGCGTAATGTGCAAAACGACGAGTCGTTCCCCGACTCGCGTCATATTTGCGAGCCTTCCTCGTTCGTTGGAGACACATCGCCTCAATCCGATGGACCGGTCGTGTCCGAACGTCCCCCTTCCCCACGCCCCTCATCAGTTTGTTCTTCCCCCCTCACCGAGCTCTCTCCTTCACCGCTGCTTCCTGATTTCGCGACAACTGTCAAGGAAGAGCCCGATTCTCCATCTACTCTGTCTGCTAAATTCATTATCGAGCCTCTTTCGCCCTTCGTGTACAAGCGATCGTCATCTCACTCGCCTTCTTCGAGTCCTTCGAGTCCTACCTTCCAAGAATCCGATCCTGCGATGCGATTGTTAGAATCCCAGTCGCTTGCGCCACCAACGGAGGTACCTTTGCGTACGCAGGCCACCAGTGAGATGAGGGAGTTGATGCGTACCATCAGACTGAACCCTTTCTCGATCCACACCGGTGACAGTAAGGGTCGAAGGAATGGAGACCGGGACAGTAAAGTCGAGGAGGCAAAACCGCATGAACAGGAGCCGCTGATATTTGAATGGCAGTTGGAAGGGTATCAAAATACGGATCAAGAAAATGTTGAGCTCATCGTCTTGGACAAGGTCCAGCAGCAGCCGACTTCATCCACTCAGGATCATGTCAAACTAGAGGAAATGAATGAGTTTTCGAAGACCTCTCCGTCTTCATTGTATACACACAGTGTCCTGAACAATTCGGCTCAGAAGACACCAATTTCCGACGACACGCACGGTTTCGACTCCTTGCTAGAGGCAGGGACGATACCTGATTATGATAGGCGGAAGGGGGTTCACGCTGACAATGTATACATGGGTGATGGTAATCAGGCTGATCAACTCGATATGCGGAATACAGGAACTCATGCTCCTGATTTCGTGTCTTCTCACTCGCAAAATCTCAAAAGTAATCCCCCCTACGAGGACTTGGAACAGTACTATGGCAAGCCGCTGGGTGGCCATGTATCTTCCAATCGCTCGCATACTGACCACTGGCAATCAGGGCCGTTAACCAACGCCGAAAGTATCAAACGTTCGTATGCTAGACTGTATAAAGGTGAGTTCATTACTCCTGCACTACCATCTATGATGATTCCTCATACGTATCTAGGGATCGGACACTCGTACAGCACTTTTCTTACCACTTATTACGATGATCAGTCTGACTCCATCATGGCGCGGTCTCGCAAGACATTGAGATCTCCTGAAGAGTTTGGAGAAGCTGTTGAATATCCTATAGCACCGGTGATTCACGATTCAAGATATCCACCTTCTCAGGACGCCAGTGTTACGGACAATCGTCTGACTTATGATTCGACTTCATATGGTTCTGGTAAATCAGAATTGCGTTTCAATCGTCAGACCTATCTAACATCCGGATGCAGTCTCGCACCCTCGTATCCTTTCGACGCCGTCTCAAAATCGATGGAGCCTTGATTACGAAAACAGCACACAGTACAAACCCGAGCGAAGCGTCAACAAGAAATACTGTCCATTCTCGTCTATTTCTTTCCGTCCCGGCGGCTCCAATCCCGATACCAGAGGGAACCCAAGCTTACGATCAAGGTCTCGTATCGCATCGCCCATGGCTTTGGAATCTCTCGGCTCGAATGCCAACTACCG
>JH814854.1:48526-66481 GCA_000296255.1 Omphalotus olearius VT 653.13
GAGCCTGTCAAGAAGACTCAACCTGAACCCGAACCTGTTCCTGTTGTACCGGAGAAAGTAATGGCTGATATGGGGGTACAGCATGAACCGGAGACCATACCACCTCCCCCACCGGCACCTGTCATGATGGAGATTTCAATGCAGACAGAACCGCCCCTTGTAGTGGAGCGAGATGAAGTTGCCGTACAGCATGGACCTCGTCTCGTCTCCACGAGCACAAACACCCAGGCTCCTGCCATGGTTGAGGTGGAAGTGCAGACTCTTAAACATGTGGAGGACGAAACGCTTCGGAGAAGAACGACAATTACGCAGCACGATGTTTCCGTTGGGAGCTCTCACGGAGACAGCACAATCAAAAACGCTCCTGGTCGCACTTTCCTTGCCGCTGTGGCCGCTGGTGAGGACGCTGCGTTTGATGAAGAAGAGGATGATGGAGAGGAGACGGAGACGGGTGCTGACACGGAGACAGACACTGATAATGACTATCAAGATGCTAGGCAGAGTATCATGATGTCGACTCCGTCTGCTTCCCAAGACGACTTCCATTCGATGATGACTATGACCGACAATGACGTGTCAGATGAAGATGAGGGCGTTGACGACACTGACGATGATAAGAGTATCAAGGTGTCTCGACTTCCTAGTCGGAACGCACAACGGATTTCGGTGGCTTCAACTGCTTCTCTTGCTGTGGGCGGGATTTCCTCATTCTATGGTACACCGGCTGGTTCTGCAGCAGCAGTGGTACCCGTTCCTGTAGTGACATACGATTCAAAGAGCATAGAGGTCGACCTGATCGAACCGCCTAAGGTTGAACCGAAACCGGAAGTGAAGGAGATGTCCATTCAGACGGATGAATGGACACCTCCGGTGCCTTTCCCTCCCGCTGTACCCAGTTCCTCAGCACCTACTCCATCATCTCCTGTCATGTATCGTGTGGGATCGACAAAACAACAGTTCCAGTTCGTTCCTCCCGCACCGCCTGCTGCACCGACTGCCGCCTCAACTTCCTCTCTTATGCCTTCACCAACTTCTAGCGTTTTCAAAGAGACCAGCACTGGATTTGCGACTATCATTAAGCAACGCTCCTCGGAGGATCGTCGTCAATCCATAGATTCTGCTGTGTCTTCAGTCATTGATGATGGTCCCAGTATCACGAACCGCTCGAGGGCACCCTCTGGTAACACTCTCATAGACAAGACGAAACCACCTATGATGACTCTTCCACCACCTCCCCGAGCACCCCCACCACCTGGAAGCATGCCCCCTCCTTCATTTATACCAGAAAGGAGGATTCCCACAAGTTCCACTGGGTCGTACGATATACCTCCCCCTCGACCATCTTCTCCTCCACCTCCCGAACTTATACAGAGGGCGACAACCCCGACGTTCGGTTCGGCATTATCTGTACCTAGTGGAAGAGGAAGCGGGTTTGCACTCCGACAAGCTGGGTCCAGTATGCCTCCGTCACAAGCCGGTCTCAGGCAACCTCCATCAACGAGTAGCTTTAGGTCAGCTGCTAATGCTACTTCATATGCTCAGCAGCACGGATTACATCCTTCTAGTCAACTGTCGTTCAAGGAGAGGCGGGAACTTTCCACGACCTCGCTGCCATCAGAAAGGAGCATTGCTTCTCCGCGGTCATCTATGTCCTCTGAACATCATCCATACCTGCCTCGTTCTCACTTGAATAATCAGAACGTCAATCCAAACGGCGTTGCTACACCTAACAAGACGCTCCTGGCTGGAGATCCAATGAGCTTAGTGAACAGATCTCAAGCGGCGAACCCTACAGATCCGGCTATCATACATGCAATCACTCAAACCATGATTGGAGAGTTCTTATACAAGTACACCAG
This sequence comes from Omphalotus olearius VT 653.13, assembly GCA_000296255.1. Classification (NCBI taxonomy): domain Eukaryota; kingdom Fungi; phylum Basidiomycota; class Agaricomycetes; order Agaricales; family Omphalotaceae; genus Omphalotus; species Omphalotus olearius. Next base: position 50,386 of record JH814854.1, read on the forward strand.
GAAGGCATTAGGGAAAGGTCATGGCACTGCCCGCCATAGACGTTTCTTCTGGGTGCACCCATACACCAAGACATTGTATTGGAGCTCTGCTGATCCTAACTCGACGAACGTGTCTGAGTCGAGTGCTAAGAGCGGTATGTCTGTGCTTGTCACGTTGCTGTATGACCATGCTCACGTTTATCTGTCCAGCATACATCGAAGGCGTAAGACAAGTCCTTGATCCCAACCCCATGCCACCAGGTTTATACCAGTATAGCGTTGTGGTCTCCACACCACAGCGAGAGATGAAATTCACTGCCCCGACGAAGGAGCGGCACGATATCTGGCTCAACGTTCGTATATCTCATTTTTTTCATGGATATTCAGTCCCACTAATCACCAATTCTTAAACAGTCTTTGAAGTATCTATTAGCTCGACCCGCTCCCACCCATATTGCATCTCCTGGCAATGCTACCGCTGTTCCTGAAAGCCCAGGTACAGGTGATGAATACATGGAAGAGGAGCAGCATCTGGACGTAAACACAAGTCCCCGGAGTCAACGTAGCGGTAGAAGTATGCGAAAGGATACATGGAATACTACTCCCCGTGGGAAACGCAGTCGGTCACAGCTTTCAGTGGGGGGATCCATTGGGCGTCGCGCAGGCACTCCAGCTGCTGAATATCTACGCTGGAATGGCCCCGAAAGTCCTTACAGCCCTACGAAGTCTTTCGTCGATGTCCCTGGAAACGATGATGACGAGGACGAAGACTTGGATTTCGAACTACATGGGGACTCGCTTTCTGACGAAGGATTCGAGGGGCTTGAGAATGTTCGTGCTTGTTGTGATGGACGACATACAGTTGGCCACTCTGGGAAGCACCACCACCACCACCATCACCATCACGATGGGTCCCAAAACGGTGATCATACTGGAAGTATCGGGCCTGTGAGGCCCGTCTCGCCTTCTGCATGGTCATTCCGTTCACGTACTGGGAGTGCAAACTCTCATGAGGGTGGTGGCACCGCCAGTAGTTTTTTCTCTTGGAGCAAGGCAAGAACTGAAGATGGGAAGCTGAGGTTTGGGTCGAGGCGTTCAAATAAGACGGTTCCTACACAAGCCCCGTAGTTGCGGAGGTAATACACATTCATTGTACTTTTTCTTTTCTCTTGCTTTCATCGTCATTGGAATTCCGACTTTCCTATTATTCTCTTGTCTTTCTCCCCACTCTCGTCTCTCTGCCTCTCACTTTCCTATTGTCGGTGCTCAAGTTATGTTTCTTGATAATGAATTCGCTATGGCTATACCCGTACTAGTCCGTTTATTCTCTTTTTAAACTTGATTTGTTTGTATCTTCATATATCACAAAGAAACAAAACATTCCTTTTCCTTCCACTCACGGTCGTAAAATTCTTTAGATGACGACATGCATAAGCAGTCCAGAATGGTATAACCGATAAACAATCGTTCCTATCGTTCAAATTAAATCTTTATTGTATACGTAGACATAGACAGACATAGACACTAGCGGACAGTGGCAGCGTGTTGAGGGGTATGAGCAATGATTTTTCTCGTAATGCGGCCGCCGCCGACTAGGATGATGCACCATGATGCACCTCCTCTCCTCTCCTCTGTGCCGCAGTGTATACGCAATTGACGAGCCGTATTCAATTCTGCAGTGCTTGAGATGCGCATAAGAACCCCATCTCGCCAGCGATACTTCAGTAATACCCAAGTCTTTCTCTTGCTAAAATATGCAAAAGATCCCTACACGTCAAATCGGTAAGAATGGTCCCGAGGTGGGTGCGATAGGATTAGGAGCAATGGGTAAGTAGGAATTTTACATGGATACACTTATACTGATCATCCATCATCTAATAGGTATTGGACGATGGTACGGCTCGACTCCCGACCGTGAACAGTCTTTCAAGACTCTCACTCATGCTGCTAATCGTGGAATGAACTTTTGGGACACTTCGAACGTCTACGGCGACTGTGAGCATACGTCTATCTTTCTCATCGTCATCCTAATTTGGTCTATCTTCGTAGCTGAACAAGTCATCGGAGAATGGTTCGAAAAGACTGGACGTCGTTCGGAGATATTCCTTGCTACCAAGTTCGGTGCTTTCGATCCTGCAGGACCTCAAACAGGTCCTATGAACTCCAAACCATCTCATATACGCAAATGCGTCGCGCAATCGCTTGCTGCTTTAAAGACTGAGTGGATCGATTTGTTATACCAACATCGAGTCGACCCCGAAGTTCCAATTGAAGTCGTATTGGAGACTTTACGTCCATTTATTGAGGAAGGTAAGGTCAAGTACCTTGGCCTGTCTGAATGCAGCGTAGAGACTTTACGTCGGGCAAGAGCTGTGAAAGGGGTAGGAGAGAAGGTGATTGCGGTGCAGATGGAGTTCAGCGTATTCACGCTAGATCTCGAGAAGAATGGCTTCGGTCAGGCAGCTGATGAGCTCGGTGTCTCTGTAATCGCGTATAGCCCTCTTTCAAGAGGTCTTATCACCGGCAGGTGCGCCAAACGTCAGACATAAACTGTGTAAAATGCATTACTGACTTTTACCTCTGAAGATTCCGTTCTCGTGCTGATTTCGAACCGGGTGACATTCGCCTCTGGCTCCCTCGTTGGACCGAGGAAAATTTCCCCAAGAACACCGCGCTCGTCGACAAGATCACCGAAATCGCCAAAGAGCACAAGGCAACTACCGCTCAAACAGCTCTCAATTGGATTCTCGCAGAACACCCTGGTTGTACGTGTACTCTTCTTGACCCAACCCCCCACCCCCTTTGCAAGACAACGGTCCTAATTTATGATTCACTACCGCAGGGATACCAATCCCAGGCTGTCGAACTGCAGAACGGGTCGAGGAGAATGCAGCTGCAGCTGAGCTGAAACTCCCATCTGATGCTGTGAAAGCCATACGTACGTTGACGGAAGAGGCTGAGGTAGCAGGTGATCGTTATCCTCCCGCGGTGGTGCCAAATGAAGACTGCATTGCACTGAGTGAATGGAAGGGTAAAGCCTGAGTCTAGTGTTCAGTATATCACAAAAAAAATAAAAATTCAAGTCCCTGTACAATTTAAGAACAGTGAAAAGGTTCTTGGGGTGCAGCACCCCTCAAATCTGAGATCAAATTTCGTTCGTTGTAGCTCTCTTGTACATACTTGGACATTACTGAGTATGGACGTCTACCTTGTTCCGGGTTGTCATCCAAAAATCACGGATGTCATTGGACATGAGTATGTTCATTGTTGTCTGTACTCGATTGCAGCCGCGTACATACATAGCTGGATATTCATTCTTACGCGCATATGCGTATGGTACAACACCTTGACAGAATTACTTCACACATATTCGTCAGCGCGTTCCTGTGTTTAAAAGAATATATTTGTGAACAGCATGAATATGCGTAACAAGCAGCTTGACACACTTACAACATGATAGACATCACGTACGCCAGATAGCAGACAAGTGTTTACGCACTACTGGCGCTTTCCCAGGAATATTCCAATTCAACTCATGTACGGAATAAAAATCCTCATCTCTAGGTGACCCGACTTTATGCCTGTTGTTGAGAAATGTTGAGATGTATCATAGGCAGAAAAAAATTATTACACTGACTTGGCTGCTAGGTGTGACCTCAAACCTTCAAAGTTGTATAACGGTAATTTCTTCTGGTGAGTGGATGTGGTACCCATGCTCGCAGAAGCGGCAGAAAAGCGTACAGATGCGGGTGCAGGGATCGCAGATTTAGGAACACCAGCCGTGCTGCTGGACGACGGTGTTCCCCCTGGTGGAACCGAGGCAGAGACGGATACAAGTGCAGTGGGTGCATGAACAACAGGTATAGGTGCACCAGCCGTACCACTGGAAGATAGCCTTGCCTTCATTTCACCCGAAGTGGCCTCCATAGCCTGAGAACAATGCCTACACGCGTACACCTTCAATTGCTGACGAAAAAATCTCGCTTTCTTTTCGGTGCCCAACAATCTCAGGGTAAGCCCGCGAGTGACAGCATGTCCAAGTATTGATTTCGCTTCTTCTTGAGTTAAAAGCGACATAGACATATCGTCGTGACGATGTGAATGTCCGATCTGTCGTCTCGGCGTGTCAGGGACCCTTGCATTGGGGTGGAGCAAAAAAAAAAATGACGACGCACAACGCTCTTTGGATCCATGACAATCTGGCCGTCGCAATCTAAACACAGCACACGTGTACCAATTGCCTTCAGTGCGCTGTCTGACTGCGGGTCTTCCGAGTCTATGCCACATAGTTGTAACAGCTTCGTCATAGCAGCACTAGCCTGAAACGATTGTAAGGAAGTAAGACCCTCAGAGATGCGTAAAAAAAGTCAAGAATTACCTTTTCATCCAAAACAAACCTCCCAGCCTTCCATGGCCGAGCTCTCGGCGCCTTCTTTCCTAAGGGATATGTACATGTATGCGTCCAGGTGCCCAGAAAATCCAGACACTCGTCTTCTTTATGCATCAGGTCGACTCTACTGCACGTTTGACAACGAAACCTCGCCGTCAACCTATCAGCCGGGTGGAGTTTCTTCTCATTCGGCGGCAACCTCCAATCAGGGAAGCCAAGGGTGGCACCCAGTTCCCTTCTGGCTCGTTCCTTGTACTGTCCTAGCTGGGACTGTATCAATGACTCGTTGACAGGCTTTTGGAGCTCCTTGTCTAGGTCAAGTGGAGGCCGGATGGAAGTTTGTAGTTGGCGGATAATAGGAAGGTCTCTGAAGGTCGAGAGAGACGGAAGCTCGTGTTTTTTGACCTGAAGACGATTGTAATGTTTTTCGACGAGATCACGAGTGATTCTGGATGATTCTTCGTGTGTTCTTCGTGCACGACTCTCCTTGACCTTAATGAGCTCTGCTTCGACGGCTGCTTGGATCTGCTCATACTCTAAGCAGCGTCGTTATTATAGGAATGGGATAGTGAACTATAGGGATGCAGGTGCTAACCTGAAAGATCAATTTTCTCAAGAAGCTTGCATTTGAGCTTGAAAAGCGCATCAAAGGTTGGAGCATGACGGAGGTCCCAATACTCAATACTTTGCTTCCGAGCAGTATCAATCGTACTACAGTACGAATGTCAGGACCAAAACACAAAGCAGATAAACTATCGCACAATCCCTTATTCTCTGTCTTCACTGTGTCACAGACCGAGGTGTAGACAGTCTTCCACGCATGTAAAGCAACACACATCTATAATGGTATATGAAAGACAACTGAGGGCAGGATAAGGGTTAGCCATACCGTCATGAATTTTTTCGTACGATCAGCCTTGACTGCACATCTCTATATAAAATCAATAAATAGACTTACAGAATAGTACAGCAACTTACATCTACAAACCGCTGGAAAGTATTGGGGGTCGCCGAAGCATTGAGATAGTCTTCCAGAGCATTAGACCAATCGACAGAACGAAACACCCGAGTATTATCCGGCCCTAGGAGTTATTAACCTTGCTATTTCGACAAATGTAATGAAAATTGATATACAAGTAGAGAAGCGGGAGCCAGAAAAGCAAAACAGTGCTACAGACGATTTCAATAAGATTAAAATTCTTGTGAAACATGACGAATGTAGACCTACGCATACAGATGCCAGCTTCAATCGTAGGAAGAGTATTCGCAAATATCTGTTGAACACTTGAAATATCCGGCTTCTCAATGAAATGATTCCTATCGACAAGAAAACCTAGATGAGCAACGGGATGTATTAGAGAAGAGACGAAAAGTTCTCTCACTTGATGTATGTTCTTGCACATGATGACTATAAAGAGGAACTCAGTGTTTGAGTCTCATCGAGTATATGCATACGTACTTGGCAGAATCGCAATCTCAAAGCGAACGAGTCGTACATAGAATTCGTTGGCTTGCTACAATTCTATCATGGACACGTCAGACAAAGCCACGTCAAATACTTTCACCACGTACCAAGCAGATCCCTCCATCAAACACAAACGCAGCATACGATGCTTCAGTAAACGGCCAACAAGGGTCCGGGAGTGCCCCAGGCTTACAATTCTGCCTTGCATATCGCCAGATAAATTGATTGGCGTCCTCAAGGAGGGTGTTATGATAGAATTTATTACACCTTGAAAGAGAGAGAATATCTCGGGGGGACCGGGTATACAAAAGAATTTCGGCAATGAGCTCGAGAGGTAGTTTGGCAAAATAGCATGATGCATTCGACGATTTAGTATCCTTCGATGTTTTGGCTTTCTTCGAAGTACAATGGGGCATCGTGCCGGTGAATGAAGACTAAGTGGAACAGTTTTGAGTAGCGCCACGTGCCGTATTAGTTCAGGCTCAGATTTTGGATCTTATGATTTCCAGCTCAAGAAATTGGGTCTATAACTGGCCTGTAAAAAGATTTGGAATGAACTCTTGACGATACAGTATGCAAAGACTATAGAGAACGAAGTCACGAGTATTCGAAGTATGCTCCTGGTATCCTCGAAGTACTTATACTAATAATATGTACAGTCATCGGCTTCACCAGGCTTGGGTCCACGACATTGGATACACATACGAGCGATCGGACAAAGACACTTTCAATTTCTTTTGCTCTTCACTCAGAGGAGCGCCGGCATCATTACCAGGGGAAGGTCGATTGGGAGCCATTGGTCCTCAAGCTCAAGTCGGACCGCCCATACTTGTTACGGAAAATGTCAGCCTTCAACAACCACAAGAGCCGCCAAATACATCGCAAGTGAACCTCGTGCTTCATGCACTTCCTCGTAATTTTCACCAGAGCTTTCATACCCACTTCTTAACTGAGGGCACGAAGTGTAAGAATTGGCGCGAGTGAGAGATACTCATCGATTGTTCACCCAATGCCTTCTATTTTCAAGCCGATTGACCTCGTACCCCAGTGTGTTGTCATTGTCATTGGTCAACGTTGTTTTTGCAGGAAGGGACTGATACTAGTACTTAAAGAATCGGTCCCAACGATGATGACATGTGGCAAAACGCAGATTCTCTGACTGTGGAAATCCTGAGAAGGAGAAATCTCATCGATGCTCCGGAGTATATGGAAAGTGAGAGAACGTATGCTAACTCTAGTAAATACTGAGGCCCCTTTGTTGCTCGAAATCTGATACCCGAAGAAATACTAGACCCGAGCACAAACAAACCGATCGCAAAGCAGCATTGTGTGTTCCACATTCGCAAAATCAGGTTTCCAAGTGCTATCATTGCTCGCTTCTTCGGGCACGGTATCTGAACCAACACTACAGTTCGACAACATTGTCCGAAGTTGAGCCGGACTGAGGGTCACGATACGCCAGGGCTTCCATATGCAAAATTCACTCTTCTCCATGAGGTCCGCTGGATTTCGGACAGGAGTTGAAGACGGAGACGGATTAGCGTTGAACAAGAATAGAACAGGGAGAGTTGGTGGTGTAGGGATGTTGTCCCTTGGTATGCACAGTGGAAAATTTGCAGGAGCACGCATTCTTAATTCAGCCTCCAATGGAAAAGGAGGAGAGGTCATCGATGATGTAAGGCGACAGACTGCTAACCCTGAGACTGACGCTGAAGAAAGGACTTTTCGAGGCAAGTGAACGAGCTTGACTATACAGAGCCGAACATCTGCTCGTGATCGAGCTGAGGGTGGGTGGGAAGAGAAAAAAATGCTGAACTCCTTCTCCCAGAGAGAAAGTGACGTTTTTGCGTGAGCGATGATGTCGGAGGCTTGGGCAGCAAGACCGTCTCTATAAAGTATCGTCAGCATATATCCACATCAATATAGAAGATATTCTCACTTGTGTAGCCGGGGTTCTTTACCTGACCAACTACCCTTCTTCGGGCTAATATCCAAACCTCGTATAGTCTCCGGCTCACCCTCGTTTCTCAAACCAAACTCAGAATGATGATCCTGAAGAAATAAACTAGCCAACTCGGAAAGGCCGCCTTCTGTTGACAAATCGATAGCGCGCGCCATCCGAGTCGTTGCAATGGTTCGCAGAACCTTGGAGGATTGGTAAGCAGGCTGTAAAGGGAGTTGTAGCGGCATCGCTTTCTTCCTAGAGAACGGGTTTTGAGCGGGACTCTCCGTGAGAGGTCGACGAGGAACAGAGAGGGGTCTGAGGGGTGTCTTTGGAGGAGCAGGAGGCATAGGGGGTGGGATGAGTCTCGAGGTAGTTTTGGACGAAAATCTAGATGTTGGCTTCTCTACCCGAGTAGACCGAGGTCCAACGATGGATCCCTGATGAGGGCTCGATTTATTCGGCGGCTTACCACCTGCTTCAGACCCAGGGTGCAGCTGTGGGTCTAGCACTGCAAGCTGGGCAAGAGAATAAGACGAGCGAGAAACAGGCTTGGTGCTAGCCCTAACATGAACGAAATGAGCAGCGTTTTTCGGACCACCGATGACTTGTCCATTCCCCGAGTTCGTTGTCGACTTAGGTGTCTCGAACGCGGATTGAAATCGCGGTGCTGCGATTTTGGGTGGCATAGAAGGAGTTTTATGCTGAAGAAATCCATCAGGCCCAGAGAGACCGTCACTGTTGGTCTTTCTCCGTTTGTGAGGCGGCCCAGAATCCTCATCCACTGACATGGCTCGTAGTCGTTAACAGGGTCTGGTGAGGATCGTTCAGTGAGTGGAGAAAGCCTCTGAGATAGATTTATCTCGCCTTTTTCTCAAGTTTGCTCCTGACGATCGTTGTTGTTTCAACAGGAGATTGAGGTGATATCGTCCAGGTGAGGCTGCAGGAGATGAGTATCGAACGCGGTGGTCCGTGCACCAACATAAAGTCACATGAGTGACCTCAGAGGTCACAACGCGACCGTGTCAACGCGCGTTACAGTGGACACGTCTCTAGATCTACTTCTGACTGTCGTCGCTGATTCATTCACCTTTTTGGCGGCCAATCAAAATGCCTCGAGGACAAAGCAAAACAGCCAAGAATATCTCATTCAACGTTGAAGATGAAGACATTACGGCTTCACAAGGAAGTAACACCAGTGATGATCATGTGTGAATATCTGCATTTGTACTCGACGTTTCAATGCGCTCAACCTTACCCTGGCTAGGTTGGAGCTCGCTGTAGCTGAGAAGCTCAATGGCGAGTGCTGACCGTGTCCTTACTCGATTTTGACTGATGAAGAAATGTAGCATCTAAAGAAAAGAAGAGGAGAGGGTTCATTGCCACTGCGCACCTGCAGGTCAAGGAAGAGGTTCTTTTCAACCTTCAAGATTCATCTTCGCTTTGTACGACGTGTGTTATAGCTCCAGGTCACGTCGGAAAACCTAAAAAATACCTTCGAGTCTGTGTAAGTTAGATATGGCTTTAGTTCCATCGACGTCGCTGAAATCACGTTCCAGGGAAGAAATATATCAAGCATTCATCATCAACTACGCTACGCAGGAAGACAAAATCCGTGCAATATGGTCTGAAATCAAGGAAGAAAAACTCAAGCAGCAAGTGCGAAATATGTCATTCTTACAGCATCACCTGTTTCACTGGGCTCCTAACATACCCATCGTATAGAAATTGTTCGAGAAGATCCTCGCCACGAGCGCAACTGTCAGCAAGCAATGTGAAGAAGGGCAAATCAAAGCTTTGGCAGCTGCAAAGGCGGCCGTCTTGGGTGCGCCGCTTCTACTCAATGCTCAACGCTCACTAAATGTCTCCCGTTCTCAGAAACCCAGAAGATTGTCGATCTCATCAGCCCGACGCTGACTTAGCTGGAACTTGCCTTGTGTTCGGTGGCCTAGGCTGGTACTTGCTTTCTACTTGCTACTCGTATCTTGGAATCAACTGTTCTTCCTCGTCGAAACGTTTTCTGTGTCCTGTCGTCTTTCTTACTTGCAAGTAAACAATGTATCTTGTTCACCCCTTGCGTAACCATGCACCGACCTTGGCCTCAGACAAAAAATTGTTTCAGGAGTTTCAGGATGGCGTGTTTTCCCCCTTTATACTCGAACATTGGAGTCTCCACGCAAATATCTACGATAGCGTCACGAAATTGATGTGGCGTTGAGGATTCATTGCTCCCGCTTCAATTTTGTATTCAATCTAAACTTTTGGTTCCAATCTTCTACTTAGTGAGTCGCATATTGCAATTCTATGCGACTGATGCTGACCGGATCGTAGATACTCAGAACACGAACCTTGCGACCGATTCGAAGAACGCTAATGTCTCTGAAGAAGTGAAGGAACGTGTCAACGTCCGCTTGCAGGGGGCAGGGGGTGCCGAAGATCGTGACCCACTGCGACAAGCATATGTTTCGCCTGAACCACAGCTTCCGCCATTCAACGTCTACATTTGTGCGGGCGTTTCAATAGATCATCCGTGTGGGTGCTGATGATGTGAAAGTATGTACCTGGTGTGTACAAATTTCTTGCTTTTATTCTTTCTCATATGTTTTCATGCGAGTCACTTCAATCCAAGGACGTCGTTTGACTATAACCTTTCCTACTCGGAGGATGTCGATGAACTGTAGCCGCGCGAGGTTTGCATGAAACACCTCTAGCTGAGGCCTTGAGCTTGAGGCCTTGTCTTTGAAGCCCTGGGGTCTGGTGTACCCTCAAAGATTATCATTACGTTGACTATACACGTGATGGTGAAGTGATTCAGGCATCGCGCCATTCAACTACAGAGCGTGCCCTGACCTTGTGCGTGCGCGATGAATGTACGCAGTCCTGCTGCCTCCTGTGTGTCTCGCAACTCCTGGTACTGCCTGACGACCAGTCTTGACGCTAACTTACCGTGATATTGGGCGGAAAAATTCTAAAGGTAAGCACATAGCGGAGCTTAGAAGTCAGAACCAGCTTGAACTTTTGGAGCTTAGGCCCCCACAGGAACTGCGATGTACGGCTTGAAGATCAATTTGGACCTCTCAACAGCAGTTTTCTTGATGTTAATTCCATCTACGTTCGCTTTAGAAGTCGCCTTTTGTTCTGCCTCACAGCACTGTCACTACAAATGCCGTGGTCTCGCCGTCGCCAATACCAACCCTGGTCAGAAAACCGCGTAAATCTCCCAGCCAAGAAAGCGAGCAGATGGCGAGTCTACAGCGTCAAATTCTACTAGTCTATTCTTATTCCCTCAAACTCTACTGGTAGGATTTACGAAAGTCCCGGCCAGGTTCTAGCTCCTGCACTAGGAGGGGGGAAAAGGTGGGGAGTGAGTCGGGTTCACTTCCCTGCCTTCCCTGGTAACACCGTTCATTAATTCTTGGCTCAATGGAGATATGACAGTCCCTCGCATTATCACACAACGTATGTGGCTGTCAACCATACATAACTGTGATGGTAATCATTGTTGTTATGCGGTTCTCGGAACCACCATTCAATGTTTATGGTAAGCACGAGGCGAATTTGAACAACCCTCCCCGCGGGCTTATTCCATCTTTTTACAGTATCCGCGTCATTCTAGCCTGCTTGATCCTACGATAGCCCTATTCTCCTTCCAGGCATACGCCGCTGATGCATGTTAATATCAGGGTTTCGGCGCTTGTTTAAAAAAAAAATACCTGTGAGGTACTTAAAACCTTGATTCCGAAAATAATTTGTTCGTCGCCTCTTCGTCAGCTCGCTCTGTTTCGAGGCCGGGACTGCTTCTCTGACGGGAATCACTCCTCGACATCTGGTTTGGATACCCTTCGGTCGCATCTACACGTTGTTTCCCCCTCATCGTGAACACTCAGATACATCGCATTATGGTCGACTGGCAGTCCACAGAACAGTTGGAGTTGGATGGACAGGTGTTCGTCAAGCTTATACATGCCTTGGCAGGTCTCTACGCGTGAGTCAAATTCTGCTCTTCATCCTCGCATGGCTCAATGTATACTCATTAGTTGGGAATGGTTCCTTTCGTGCGATTTTGACTGGGATTTCATCAGTGGAAAGAAGCGGTTCCGATGGCCTATGGTACGTGCTCAGTTGTTCTATCGCACTACACCATCTCTAAACCTCTCATTCTTCTTTCAGATATTCTATTTTCTGAATAGATATCTTCTGCTGTTTGCTCTCATCGGAATGTGGGTCATATACTATCCAATCTCCGTGGCTTTCTCTAATGTCCATCCCGTACCGCGCGCAATCATATCTAGATTGATTTCTTTTGACTCGACATCGTAAGCTCCGTTATCTCTGGACCATTGAATACTTTGCTCATGTTATCCTAGAAAATTGAATTGCCAGGCGTTGTACACCTTCAATCAGCTCGCAGGTAATGCGGCGGTCGGGTTGGCCAGTATTAATCTGAGTCTCCGCACGTAAGTCATGCAAAAATTCGTAAAGGCTTCATTATAATATATTGTAAAGAATTGCAGTTTACGGCAATTCCAGACCAATATCGATATTCCTAGTCATAATTGTTTTGGGACATTGGTCGCTGATTCTTCAAGGTGAGAAAAACATCACATCTCTACTCCTGCTTCAAAGTTTACCCACAAATCCCATCAGGTGTTCTTCTGAAGGCTGTATGGAACGATGAAGCTTCCCAATGTGTCATCATTTCGACCAACAATACGATCCTTGCCGCCACTTTCATTTATTCCATGTCATTCGATCTTATTGTTTTCCTGCTGAATGCGTACAAGCTGTACATTCGTCGAGGCAAGGAGGGTGCCATCGGCGAAAGTCGACTTGGAAGAATGATTTTTGGGGACGGTTTAGTTTATTTCTTCATCGCGTATGTTATTGGCACCCTGTCTTCTCATTCTACTGCTCACCACTCATTAATACAGGTTCCTATCAAACGTTTTGGCCACTGTCTTCATGCTACTGAACCTTAACTCCATAATGACTGTCATCTTCAACGTCCCCGCCGCCATTTCGAGCACGGTGAGAAATCCTCTCTGTCGACGCGTATGAAATGAAATGTTGCTGAGATCTTGTTTTCAGATTGTCGCAGGTCGTGTTGTGCGACGTCTCTCAAACTTCAAGAATGAAGGGGCTGAGGTGTAGTGAGTGAACAGAAGACAGTTGAAGTAAACCATCCCTGATCAGCGCACACAGTTCCGGATCGGCATCGAATTCCGGGGTCCAATTCAGAGGAAACCCTCGCCGAATAGTTACTGGCCTGCATGGGTCTGGTCCCACAAGCCTTCCCAATGGAGGAGGGGTACACGTTCAAATGGAAACGTTTACTCGTGCAGAAGACCTCGTTCAAACCCCGTCTTCGCCCGGCGTTGACGGTATTCATCATGTACACTATGCCATCGACTCAGAATCGGAATTGAAGCAAAATGAGGGGAGTGATACGGAATTTGTTGATGATACCAAGACCGCGGCATTGTAGAAAGGATATTAGTAACTAATTCGTACATATTGGATATGCATCAAGCTAGAATCGATTGCATTTAGTATACCCCTTGCTGCTGTGAAAAGGGCTGAAGAACGTCCGCCGAGCTGACAATCACAGCACTCTAGCTATAATTACTATGTAGTATAACGCAATATGGAGCTGCAGTCCCACGGGCTCTTCTATTTTGCTCTGCTGCAGACAGGCTGCAAGTAGCCTGCAGTCTGGACTCTCTGAGTACACCACGTTTCATAAGGCAATAAGCACCGATAACCATCTTATATGATTCCGCAAGGGCTCAACCGCCCCAGGACCAGGATCTGGTATTTGATGACAAGACATATGAAGACTCTGAGCTGTGACCAGCTGCAATGGCATTGATCTTGGACTGCTATGATTTTAACGATCATCAGTGCTGTGGAACCCGGCGCCTCACGATGTCGGCCGTTTCAAGTTCTTCAATGTGATCTTAGTACCAATTCCCTGTGTTTTTTCGTCGAATGCAATCAGAAAGAAAGGCTACACGGGACCTCTTGTGTGCGTGCTACTGTTTTTGCTTGTTGCACTGGCAAAAGGGACTCGGGATGTATATCAGGCTCGGTCACTGCCGATGGCGGCTCCTGCGGACAACGAGTATGGAAACATTTCACCTGATGATCTGTGAGAGCAAACCTTTGAACTTTCAGCATTTCTGCTTTCCTTGACCACGTTAGCTGACAGAGAACTTGACCTGATCATAATCACCAGGATCAGAAGACATTGTTAGACGCTCTTTTTACGATCCTCGCCATCTAGGCTATCTGTCGGTCTGTGTTTGGAAGCTCTTCTTTTCCCTCCTCCGCGTCAGTCGAACTTCAGATGTAACTATTGGTACATGTCTCGGCGCCTTTCACAAATACAGAAATCAATCCTCCCCTCTGCAGAAGAACTCAACAAAGACCGACTAGGCTAGTCTCGTCGGGCCTCTATACATTGTCGTCTCTGTTTTCTGGAGAACACCCATCGGTTCAAGATTGGGTGAGTGATTGAAAACATGTTTACTACTTTCTCAACTGAATTCCGGTCTGCTGTAATAAGACGTAGCTACATCCAGGGTTCCACTACAAAAGTCCGTGAAGGGTTGAGAGTGCAAACCGCATGCTAGCCCTAAGTAAGCGGAGTGACCCCATTTGGTCTATTGGGTTCGGGAATGGACCTCAAGCCTCCTCAAGCCTCAAGGTATCCGGCTAGACGGTAGACCTCTGCGACAACCTACATAGACGGATGCCCGTTTCTCAGCTCGTGCCTTTTTGTCCGCATTGACCATCTCCGCCAGTCGTCGCACGCGTCTTCTCAACCGTGCGCGAGGAAGTGGAGTGTGTAAATACGCGCCTCGAGTCGTTCACCCTGTGTCAGTCGACAAATCCTCCCGGCGCCGCCTTCGATTGATTTTCAGGTTTAGGTATAATTTCAAATCATGTAGAAGAAGAGTTTTCTGGATGCTAAATTGATCATAGAATGTGCCGTCACTGTAGACGAAATGTGTTATGATTATCACCGTCTCGCCAAATTGATGACCGGGATTGACGGGAGTCAACTTTCCTGGTGCTTCCTACAATCGCTTGTGAAAATCGAATATTGAATGTTCACCTTGATACGCGACTTCCTGAAGTCCGGCATAAGCTAGCACAGTTCGAGTGCGCGGCCGTGGTGAGTGCAGTGTATTTACGTGGTGGCATAGTGCATGAACTGATCGCGAGCTCTGCGATCAACCTGCCTGGAAATCAATTATGCAGCTGCGGGCTGGATAAGGCAGCATACTGCAGGGACCAGGGATGGTGGTGGGTCCCTGATACCAGTAGTGACAACTCAAGCGCTCTCAAGAGCCGAGCTCCACTTCTCGAATTCTCGGTCTGAACGCACAACCCCATTTACCGGTCTGTTTCCTTGCACAGACGTCGGACACAAAACACCGATATCAGCTGCCGCCGACGGTCATGTATGTGATGAGGATGGGCATCAAGCGGGAAAGCTGAATTTTTGAATAGTTGAAATATCTTTTACTTATTACTGAAGTATTACTGAGCGTCTTGAACTTGAAAGTCTCTTTAGCGAGTTGATTATTTCATTAACCCTTCATGCGGGGTTTCTCCGGTATCGCAAAAATAACGAAAGGACAAGATGTATTACAGAACTTCTGTGTTTCCGTCGCATCGGAAGACGGCGCGATGTCTTGCACAAACCTTTGCTAAAAAGAAAGAAAAGCGCGGTCCCGACGAGTATGAGGATGTTATTTCATCATTCCCTACATCTCTCACCTCAAGTCTTTTCGTTTGAGCGCTTCAATGGACCGACAGTGCATGGTTTTAACTTCTGAATGGATATGTCCTGGTCAATGCTTGAACTCATGTTATTTTCACCACAGTTCTCCACTCATGATTGTGGAGATTTGAGAGATGTAGTGTACTTATGTTTTGGTGAAGGTTTGTTTTCTCACAAAAGAGATGCAGTTTACCTCAGTATTTGTCTAATTTTGGGCGACCTTTGCTGTTCTGTCTTTGCGATTATCGCACCGCTGATTTCTCTTTGGCGTTTAGTCCATCAAGGGTGTTCCACGCAGGTCCTCGGAGTGCGCAAGTTCTAAAGACAGTGCATTTGAGAAATGATCAAACAGCCGCTGGCCGCAGGAAGGGGCGAAAAAGTACGGCATTGTGGGTCGCCTATGGTATACTGGCGAGTGTGAGTATGTCTATAGAGCTTTATCGTTCTTCCATACGAGAGGTAGGAGAATCCAACAAGAAGTACCATCAGCTTATTTGGTTACTATCAAAAAGCATGCCAAAGTTTGTGTAT
>JH814854.1:66504-90964 GCA_000296255.1 Omphalotus olearius VT 653.13
GGCGTAACTTAGAAGTGTTCAAGTTGGTACTCTAGAAAATTAGAAAACATGAATGTGAGCCAAAAATTTTGCTCATTTCTCAGGTCGTTTCGCAAATCTCCGACAAATCTTACTTTACAGGGCTACACGACGTCAAAACTCTTTTCCAGTACACTGAACTGGCCGATCAAAAGCCTTCTTCGCTTGGACATACTCATCAGTGCACGCAATGACCGACGAGTGAGAACTCAAGTTTCTGAATTTGTGGAATCGGTTCATAGGTGCTTTTCAGATGAAGTGATGATTTTGAGGTAAGTCAATATCTCGCCGATAGAAAGTTCCCTTTCAGAGACTTGTCAGAAGCTGCAAAAGGGCGTGCCAACTTTGCCATAGATGTGGATGTACATACTTGCACTTGTCGTGCCTGCGGAAAACTCCGTAAATTATCTGATCAGTCCAGACTCGGAAATTATGATTAGGTAATAATTCTACTTAAGCTCGGTGCCTTGTTTCCTGTTTTGCTGTTAGATGCGGCTTTCAGCTTCTTCTGGACTCTAATTTTCATCTATTTTGTCTAGCTGAAGGGCGAAGCCAGGAAGCAAGAAGTAATTAAGCTTCCATGAAGGCGAGATCTGAGCGGGTCTGACGAGATACGAAGCGGAGGACAGAAATTTTATATCATCTTCTCAGGGAGAAGACGCACCCATAGCGAGGAAGTCAAAACTGGTGTGGTAATGGCCATTTGATATAAGTCCGTCCCTCTTAGGCCAGATTCTTCGACATCCCCTTCTTTCCCCTTTCTCTCCTCCCCGTCCTTTGTCGTCGATACCCTCTCCATCGTTGAAGTTGCTATCAACAGCGGCTCATCGACATAGACCCTATTTCCAGGCATTGGAGTCTTCAGCTTCATAGCAACAATAGCAACATGGTTAACTGGACATCGCAAGACGAAATTACAAAGGATGGCCGTCAGTTGCTTTTCTCCGTCCCCTAACCAGCATCGCTTAGTCTGTTCGTCGCGTTCTAGTCGTGTTTTCAAAGTTCATGCACGCCCTGCTGGGGCTGTACATGTAGGCGTGTCTGTAGGGAAAGCCGTTCCGCATGGTTGACGCTTTTTTTCAAGTTGGGAGTGGGCCACATCGCTCGACTTTGATTGGCAGTACCTCTCTGGAAAGAAACAGTTCCGTTGGCCATTGGTCAGTATAGAAGTCGATGCATCATGATTTCTTCTAACCTCTATATTGGACAGATGTTCTATTTTCTGAATCGCTACTGTCTGTTGTTCGCCCTCATCGGAATGTAAGTGTTCTTTCTGTTAAAGGTAGAATTTGGACTCACTCTCGCCCAATCGATAGCGCAATTGCCCTCAACGTAACGACGTATGTCTCGCCAAAGCCTTCAAAAGTTCAAAAGTCGACCTCATCAAATTAATTTTGACATACAGGGAGATCAACTGTCAAGGACTTTACACGTTTAATCAGGTTAGCTGCTCTGCGAATTTGATAAGTATGCGTATTGAAAGGCCTTCAGTGTTTCGGAAATGCCGCCATTGGCCTGGCGTCAATCAACTTTTCCCTTCGAACGTAAGCATCGCACTGATCTACTCTTGAACGTCTCGTGTATCAATACAATTTAGGATGGCGGTGTGGTCCCAGAGGTGGTACATTGTCGTTCCCCTCATCCTGGTCATTCTAGGACACTGGTCTCTACTTCTTCATGGTACATCGTCCTCTCGTTCTTAAGTCACAAGCGCGTTGCTTATGCTACCTAGGTATTCTCTTGAAGGCTGTTTTTGTTCCCGGATCGGGTTGCCAGATCACCGATACTGATAACAAACTTCTTGCGACCACCTTCATCTATTCAATGTGCTTTGACCTCGTCGTTTTAATTCTGACTGCTTGGAAACTTGTTATCAATGTTCCTAGGTAAGCATTCTATGGTGTAATGCGGCTATATGCTAACATACCGTCAATAACACAGCTCTAAAGTCATGGGCCGGTCTAAACTTGTCGTTCTTATCTTCGGCGATGGTCTCATTTACTTCATTATCGCCCTCTTGTCCAACCTGCTCGCGACTGTAAGCTCTTAAATCTGTTGATGGGTGCCCACGGCTAAGTATTGCAGATTTTCATGCTTATGAACCTCAACCCGGTGATGTCCATCATTGCAAATGTTCCCGCCGCCATCGCTTCTACTGTGAGTGTCTTTCTGGATACCACCGCCACAGCGTACATCCAATCCCACTGGTTTTGCGAGTGACGGTGACGATGAGAATTGCGGGATCTCGGAATCGTGCCGTTATTGACTGCACTCTATTGATCGTAGATCGTGGCATGCCGCGCTGTGCGTAGGCTAGCTCTCTTCACTTCTTCTGGTCCGGAAATGTTCTCGTGGGTCTTGTCTGTTATCGGGTCTTCTGTGTGCACTGATTACTGTTATGAGCAGTACTACCCAAGCCTCGACGCTTGCTTTCCGCTCTAACACCACAAAGTCGACTGCTCCACCACGACCCAAGCTGAACACAGCGGGTCTCAAGTCGGATGGCGTACATGTGCAGGTTCGTAATTTTACCTTTGATATACACGAGAAATTCATCTCGTTGCCTCTTCTTTGTTTGTAGATGGAAACATTCGAGTCTCCATCCTCCCGGTCTTACGTCGAATATGACCCAATGGGCAACATCGTTACCAAAGGATCGCCAGCGGACGACTATGAAAATGACCCTGAAGCACAGGAGATCCGGGACGAGTTCAAACGGCCACCATATTAGATTGGAAACGGCAGAGATTATCATCCAAACGAACAAGAAGGAAAAGAAAAATCACCTCGCCATCTGAGCCCTTTCTCTCGCATCTTTCATGCTCTTGTTGCTTTCGCCCTGTGAATTGGTCCCTCCGTTCGTTTTGTCCGCCTTATCCCTACCCTTCAATGCGTACTACCTACGCCGTCGGCCTTGAAGTGCAGATCTGACTCTGTTTTTTTTTTTCCATCCTCCACCAATTACCCTTTTGCATCGTCTATAATACCAAATCAACAACAGGATTCCCTGGCATTTGCATCTTCCCTCCTTTTCCTTGCGCATCCCGCCCTTTTTCCGTGACTCTTTTCTCTACCTTCCCCTTTATCGTCCTTCCCATGCGTCGGACGACGGACGCTCATCGATCTTGTGCTCCAGAAAAAAGAAGCACAAGACAAGTGCGTGATTAATGCAGTCACAGATGATATATATACACTGCAGAGGAAGGGTTTTGTAGTGCAAGAAAAAAAGCATTAGAATATACCTATGTACGGTAGCAGAACTTGTATGGATATGTAGTAATCACAAACATTTTGGAACATTTCGAAGTGAGCCAGATACACTACGCTTCATCCAATTCCCTTTGTTTAGGGAAGTTCAACTACACTAACGTTGTAAAGCCTTGAGCTTGAGACAATAAGATTTCACAGTAAGAATACACATAAGTTCGACGAGTCCATTGGGAAATTGATGAACGTGAATACCCTGAGCCTATGCATGGCAACTTGAAAGAACAAACAGAATTACGCTTTGTTTTCGAAGTATCCTTTGAATACAACTAAATGTAGTGACATTTCAGTGAGCAAATGACCGGGCTCGGAAAACTGCACCCGTCCCACTCGCACATTTTTACAGCCATATATGTAGCTGTGGATCTCATGGAGCTGGAGCCTCAATCAACTCCTCGCCGATGAGGCCTGAGGCTCGATACGTATACGTAGAACCACACAACGTAAGATCTAAACGGAAACCCTGAAAAAATGAAGGAACATCCACTCAGACCCAAACCCCATGACATGGCATGGTAATGAACGTCGAGCCGCACAAAGCCGCACAGCATCGTTTAGTAAGCTCCGGTAAACTCGTGCGTCCGACGTGTATATTTTGACAGCCTTCAACTTATTCTTGGGAGCAGGCTGAGCGCTTTGCGATGAAGGGAGGGAAGAAAGAAGCTTGAGAGGGAAAACAAGACGCGTGAGAGAGCGCCCGGAAAGAACGAAATATCGAGCGCACTGATGAACATATTTCTGTAGCTGTTGAACTCAGTCGTTTGGAGGTTGCTCTCCCACACGTACTTCGATACGTACAGGAGATTCTGGGGATTTCCATGAACGACGTCGTTAGCTGCGTGATCAGGGGGCCACTTACATAATGGATAGTATATGGTGATGAACAGTTTGAATCTCGTCGCTCTGTTGAACTCGTGAATATCGTGGGTGGAAGTAAGCCCTGGATGTCACTTTCCAGTAGATATATGTTAGAGTTTGTGTTCAGATTGTGAGCGCTGAGGGCTTGACATTGATAGCTCGCATTGGAGAGAGAGTGGTAGAACGTAAAAGGAGAACACAGTCGAGGAAGGGTGGAATGTTGGAAGCTAGGGACTTCCATTAGGCTCGGAGTGAAGATAAAAACACCCGTAGAGCATGGCCAAGTCGTTTCAGCTGCCTTGTAGCCCATGTAACCAGTATACGTTGCACTACTGATGGCTTGAAGGTTGCTCGAAGATTCAAGGAGGTTCAAAAGCGGCGAGAAAAGTCAGTCCGGGAGAAAATGTGCGGTCAGAGCATGAGAACTTTTCCTTCAGATGATATCTGTAGAAAATTCATGATATGGTATCCGGCCAAATAATAGATGGGCTAGAAATGGCAGAAGACCTCCCACCGTTGCCAATCCACTCTTGACGACGTTGAGTAAAAGTTCTGTATTGGGTATAATTTCCATCGCGGACTGGTGAGAGAAGACAAGTAGGCAAGATCCGCGATAGTTTGTTTGAATTACAATGGTAGGCCCTAGTAGGACTTTCTGACGGAGAAAGAGATCGCAATTGCAACACATTTATGATCTAAGGTCTTCATAAGCGGAGCGGAACACAGTCCTAAATTCAGGATTTTCAATTCCTGCACGAAGCCAATGATTTAGTTCGAGAAATCACTCAGTAGAACAGAAACACACCGTATTTTTCTGCGACTCTTCTGCCGCCTCCTCCGTCACACCACGCTCGAATTGCGGCAAGTCCATAATCTCAACAGCTGCAAGTTGTGCCTCTCGACCTCTCTTCCGACGTGTATACCCTACGTCCAATGATTGGAATCGCGCTCTACTCCAGTTCCTTATCCGTAGGGTACTCGCATGAAACCCGCCGGCGCGTGGAATTGCTGATGATGAACTTTTTGAACTCATGAGCCGTTTGAACTTCTGGAATTGAGCAGCTCTAGTAGTCACCAATTTCATGACAGCGTCAAAGTCAAGGATAAAGCCACCACAGAGCTGGTGAAAGGTACGAGGGAAAGCCGCGGCCGAGAACTATGTCGTGTAGGAATTCATCCGACATCGCAGAGCTTTGTGAAGAAGTCCGTCTTCCTTCAATGCGGTTGCTTTTAATTATGTATGTAGTAAATGTCCATAATAGCTTCGAATAACTGGTATTCAAAGTGCTTGTTCGCCGAATTGGTCGCCGCAAGCTGGATATCGTCGAGGTATAAGCATGTGTACGTCAGCCACGTGTCCGAACTGATGCTTATCAGTCCTAGTCGGAAGTCAACCGCGCCTGCTAAAACTCGGCTACAGTAACGCTTTAAAAACCTTTCTCTCAACCACGCTGATGATTATAGCTCGACATCTACCCTCTCTTACTACTTGCTCTCAACTGAGAACATAAAAACGAAAATTCTAACAGTAAAGGCCTGCCACGAAATTTCTGAGCCGTCTGATGCAAAATAGTGACTCAGAAAAGGAGGCTGCTCAGATTCCTGCTAGTATTGATGCGGCCACCAATGGCAAATCAGAGGAGGTAACGACGCCTCAAGAGGTACAGAAGCCTTATAGCATATATACCAAGAAGGAGAAGTGGTTTCTTGTATCCTTGATTGCGTTCTCTGGGCTCTTCAGGTGATACACTTAAACCATTCATTCTGTTGCTAATGAGTATCATTTTTAGGTATTTGATCCACGCTCAGGTTTCCGTTTTACCACTTACTTTGTCTGTCAAGTCCATTGACATCGAGTATCTACTGTGAGATCCTTGCTTTTCTCCGGAACCTCAAGTTGAAACTGATGTTCATTGGTAGTTCCCGCGATACCGGCTATGGCTGACGCTTTCCACGAGTCCGTGGAGCTTATTAACCTCACAGTTAGTCCTTTCTGTATGAATCGTTGTCTCACAGTTTTGACATCGAACGTCAGGTCACCGTGTATATGATCTTCCAAGGTGTTTGTAAGTATCACTTATATTCAAGTACTATGCTCGAGTACTAAGTCTACATCTAGCACCCATGCTTTTCGGTACATTGGCGGACAATCTCGGACGACGATTAATCTATGCTTCTTGTTTGTTGATTCTTTCTCTGACCTGCGTTGGACTGGCACTCGTCCCGACGTCCGATTATTGGCTATTGATGCTTTTGCGTTGCATTCAACCTGCCGGGTCTGCGAGTACTATTGCGCTAGGTGAGTTATAGGTTCTATCTCTGATACAACAAGCAACTCGGTGTATATGTCATGCGCGGGCTGCTATCTAGGTGCTGGAGTCATCGGTGATATTGCTGAATCATACGAGCGCGGTGGTTTCTTTGGTTTGTATCAGAGTGGACCCTTGGTAAGTCTATGGAGTATAGTAATGCATTCATGAACCTCACTGTCACTGGCTCATAGCTTGCTCCTGCGATTGGTCCTGTGATCGGCGGACTTTTGGCCGACAACCTAGGATGGAGGTGAGCATTACCTCAACTTTTGCATTATAGCTATTGGAAGTGTGTATATGTAGAGCAATCTTCTGGTTCATATGCATAGCGTCTGGCGCTGCGTTCATAGTAATCATCGTGTACGCAATCTCTATATTTCTTGGCTTTTGTTGCGAACTCATAATAATACAGGTTCCTGCCAGAAACTTTGAGGTCGATAGTTGGTGATGGCAGCATATGGCCATCATACATACATCGGCCCTTGATCCAAGTCGTTGGTCATAGGACCGGTGTATCTCAGTCTGAACCCGCGTCGGGATCCCGTACACGAAAACCATTTTCAAATCCCTTCAAGCTACTGAAGAACTTGGATATCTCTGTGATACTCTTCTTCAACGGCATTGTCTGTGCAGTCTACTATGCCGTCACTGCAACAATCTCGACTCTCTTCGCTGCTGCGTATCCGCTCCTTAACGAGACTGAAATTGGACTCTGTTTTTTGTCGATAGGGGGTGGCATGTTTACTGGATCGTTGATTTCCGGGAAGATTCTGGACCACGAGTTTCGAAGTGTTGAGAAGCGCTTGAATGCCGCGAAGACGAACACCGAGCCTAAGGAAGATGTGCCGAAGATTGGGGAATACGACGCTAATTTTCCGATTGAAAAAGTGGGCAGTGATGCTGTGGTTCTTGCATGTCACTTACTACTGTTCCTGTTCCTCTAATAGGCTCGACTGCGGTTAATGCCGTACACTATGGTGATCTACGTTAGCTGCATCGTTGGATATGGTTGGTGCATCGAGAAAAGGGTTCAGATTGCGGGTCCTTTGATCTTACAATTCATTAGTAAGTCCCATTTTGCACAGTTAGCAAGTAAAACTATGTAGCACTAATGAAGTTAACCTTAGTCGGATTCACTTCAATCCTTGTGATGAACGCTTCAGCCACTTTCATTGTTGATCTTGTACCGAAGCAGAGTTCTTCTGTCTCAGCATGCGTGAGTGTCATCAGTGTTCTTATACCATGGCATGACATCCTTCAGTAGAACAACTTGTTCAGAGGGCTTCTCGGAGCAGCCTTGGTCTCTGTCATTGACCTGATTGCAAATGCGATAAGCACTGGATGGACGTTCGTTCTTTTGGGTGGTGTCTGTGGAGTTTTGACGCCTTTGGTGTATCTTGTTATCAGTATTGGGCCAAAGTGGCGAACACATCGAAGGGAGCTGGAAGAAAGACAAAAATGAGATAATGGAATACATAACAGGTTTATGCATTAGCTCTTAGCACTCCCTCTCTGCACCTTTATTTTGTTTCTTACAACTACGAAGACTTTGCTAGTCACGGCTTTCAAACTTTCGTACTATATGATGATCACCTACACTAGAGCGTATTTGCAACAGCTTCCATCGCCTCATTGTACGCAATCCGCGTGCATCTCCGTGTGAGTTTCTGAGGCTGGGCTTTTCTTTAGCTGCGGGGGCTGATCATTACCTTTTTGAGCAAGTCTCTGGGTTCAAATCTCGGATTGTGATCCTGATTGTGACAGGCTCCGGCTCGGACCGCATCTGAGAGTCACATTTTCGGTAACTGACCTCCCAAATAGAGCAATTTATCGGCTTCAAGCTTTACTAACTTGGAAGGTCACGAGAGTAGTCACAAAATATGACGCTTGAAATACGCTCTACTAATAGATCTCTTTCGTTGAATCGTATTCGCGTTACGTCATTTCTTGAGTGCAACTTTGTGATCCGTGTGACGATAATCGCGTGACCGTGACATATAACGCGTTTGTGACATTGTCGTTCAAGTTCAGGCCTTTGTTTCCTTCATGTTGTCGTCCTCCTTTTTCTTGTGATACTGCGCTACCGGGGACCTCAATATCTGGAATGGGAATATCTGGGCTTCTTCCCGCTTTAAAGTCAATACAGAATACTAGGCATCTTTCGGAATTCTCTGGACAAACTATTGCTGTCGATGCATACGTCTGGCTACATAAGGGGGTCTATACGTGCGCCACTGAACTGGCCACTGGGAAGGCGACGAACAAGTGAGGGTTCATTCCTATTCAGCATGCCCCGACCGACCAGCGTAAATGAGCTGTGTTCGCCATGGGACATGAATGCTTTGACTCACTGTTCAAATTTGCAGATATGTCAAATATGCGATGGAAAAAGTGAGGCTACTACGCCACCATGGAATAGAGCCGTATGTTGTATTTGACGGAGGGCCGTTGCCTGCGAAAAAGGGCACAGAGGTTGAGCGTAAACGGAAGCGGGAGGAGAATCTCGCTCGGGGGAATCTACTCACATCTCAAGGGAAACATAGTCAGGCCCGAGAATGTTACCTTAAATGTGTGGATGTAACTCCGCAGATGGCATTTCAATTTATCAAGGTGCGTGCAGCTGCTTCCAAAACTTTAGTTCTCACCTATCTAAATATATTCTTAGGCCCTTCGTGCAGAGTCCGTACGCTATGTCGTCGCGCCATATGAGGCTGACGCCCAGCTTGCGTTCCTGGAGCGTTCAGGACTCGTCTCAGGTATTCTAACGGAGGACTCTGACCTCCTTGTCTTCGGTTGCAAAAACGTACTCCTCAAGCTCGACACTGTCGCCAGAACAGTCATCCACATCTCTAGGGCGGACTTTGCGTCTGTATCTGCGTCAGCTACAGACACTAACGGCGTATCTCTCATCGGCTGGTCCGACACCCAATTTAGAGCAATGGCCATTCTAAGCGGCTGCGACTACCTACCTAGCATTCCTGGGATTGGACTCAAGACAGCGTGTACATTGCTGCGGAAGTGGAAGACGCCAGAAGCTGTTGTTCGGTGCATTGCGAGGGAAGGGAAGAAGCCTGTGCCAAAAGGATATTTGGAGAGTTTTAAGCTCGCAGAGAAATGTTTCCTGCACCAGCGGGTGTATGATCCCTCATCGGAAAGACTAATTTATTTGAATGAGGTGGATCCTAGCGAATGGAGTGAGGACGCCGAGGCCTATGTTGGAAGGTAAGATTCTTTCTTGGTGGCGCTGGCTGGTCTGACGAAGTTCTTTGGGCAGTGATTTGGATCCTGTCCTCGCCAAGAAGCTTGCAATGGGGGATATCGATCCCATAACGCTGGAAGCTATGGAAGATATCAATACCGGTTTCGCTCCCGCTTCTGCTTCTCGCGCTCGAGTTTTGAAAGACATCCCTGTGGCATCCACTATAGCCAACACCTCTCCGAAAAGGAAAGGAAGGGCACGCGAGAAGCCGGTCAGCGGTGGTATACTCAATTTTTTTGGTGAGACTGCGGTCTTTACATTCGTGATTTTCGTGGATTCCCTTTACAGTCTCTTTTCTTTTTTACTTTCATGTATTTCAGCTTTTCTGAATAACGTTTTCCATTGTAGGATCGAATCCTCTCATTCCTCCTGAAGTCAAGCCTTCGACCCCCAAGGCTAAAGCCGTCAAGTCGACAATAACAGTTGGGAAAGCGAGTGGAAAGAGGACACTGTCCGAGGTAATGGATCAGGATCTTGCCGCGAAGAAGATGAAAAGGCATGACCACCCCACTCCGACAGTTTCGAAGCCATCAACATCCAAATTTTTCGGAGCCGCTGTAACGCCTAACGCCAGCACCCCGGGACACGAGACAAGTCCGGTTGCTGGCCCATCACGGGCTCGCTCAGACAAGGAGAACGAGTACATCCTCATTGAAGACTCTGAAGACGAAGAGGAAAATGACGATGCAGACTCGCGGGTAACTCAGCGTGCGGTTGATTCCGATATGGATATATTATTTGAAGAAGATACGGTGGAGCAGGAAGATGGTTACATTTCGCCTTCGCCTCCGCGATGGCGGGATACAGAAGAGCTTTCATCCCCTCCAAGGCCAGAATCGCCCCGAGTCAGCCGAGGATCGCTTCGAGCAGGCACAACTGACGACCTTGATCTACAGGCAGATTTACTTTCGAGTCCTGAATACGCAAGACACCCTCGTTCATTCACCCAACCTCAGGAGCGCGCAACTGGCGGGATCATCGCTGATGCCTCTCTAGAGACGAAGATCATTAGTGTTTCTAGGGATGTTTGGGACACCGGAGAGCTCGATCTCAGAGACTCCTTCGGGGACGGACGCACAAGCGAAATAGATTCCGATGACGAGACCGGTTCTTCTCCGCCGTCACTGTCTCCCTTGACCCCGGAAGAGATGCCTGATAGGGATCGAGATGAATCCGCGGCAAAAACTGCGGTGGTAGAGGCTTTTGAGGACGAGAACGAGGATGTGGAGGAAAAGGAATTGCGAGCTGCTGCATTGAGAAGCGAGGCAGTTGCCACGGGATGGAGGAATCGATGGGCATTGAATGGCTCACGCGCTGCAGGTGTCACCGGCGTGGGCAAGTTGCCTTCCGCAGCATCGCTGAGGCGAAGGGAAACAAACGTTACGCCCGTCGGTAGACATCGCCTCGGAGGTGCGGTGCAGTCTGTTGATAGTCGGCGCTGTTATCTCTACTCTAGCGCAGCCTCCGGTTCCCCGCCTGCCTCAATAAATTCGGCTTCGAAATCTATCGCACATGGCAGCCGTAAAAGCTTAGTTTTCTTTGAAGAACACGGCACAAGGAGCAATTTGGATAGAACAGTATCCTCGCCTGATCTTTCCTTCGCTGCATCCAAACCGCTGGAGCCTATGCTTCAAAGTGCTGACTCGTTGGCATTGGCTAAAGCTCAGTCGCGGCTGGCCTGTTTTCGGTGAGTGACAGGGAAGTTTTCATTTATGGTGCTCTAATTTCGGTAATGACTGCAGGTGCCCTTGATTGAGTAATTCGTTCTTTTGCCCTTTTACCTTTGAGCACGCACTGTGAATATGTACGTGTGTAACTTATGTCCTTTGATTATTTCCAAGTCCCTGCAATGCCTGTTTGAGATCTCACTTTGAGTTGGTCTACCGCATTGTCAGCAGATTGTCATTCATAGACACGGATACTACTTTCTTCGAGGTCTTGCCGACTTCTGGTCTTCCGTCTAAATTTTCGATCAATCATCTCAATAAGGTGCTCTACTTTCGAAATTAGGCAACATTTCGATGTCCGGCACCTCATTTTATGCCTTCGCTTCCCTCAAAGCTACTAACTTACGGTGCCGACTGTGCCAAGTCCGTAAACAAGCAACTGCACCCCACCGCACTCAGCAGCAATAGACTTCAAGACTTAACTAATTGCAGGCAATTTGTCGTTTAACTTTTAACCCTCGACGCCGATTTATCTGCGCAGTTACACACCGATCGTAGTGAAGAAGGAACAACAATCTCCGCTGTTTTGTGGTGGGCAAGTCATGGAGCCAGAAATCCTCGTTGTGTACCAGCCCCGTTTGGGTTGTACACATCCATATTGGTAGATTGCAACGCCGTTGCTCGTCTAAATTCTTTTCGCTTCGTTCAGAAATACTGTGAACAAGAGACAGCTGAGAGACAGCAAGTGACTGGCCAGTAAGCCAAAACAAGCGGCGCATGAAAATATCGCTGAGCTTCTGATGGCACGAGGCACTCAGATTCAGTTTGAAGTTTGAAGGCAGCATAATCAGTCGTCGAAAGTACGTCGGCCAGGAACACTCCATTGCCTCAATTTATACATCTGCGGTATCGTCGTTGCTTCTAGTCGACAAAGCGGAGATATCTCGACGTCTCAATGCCTGGTTTCGTGTTCGGAAGTACTTCGTTGTCTGCTACTGTTCATGAACTGCCATCATGTGGAACCTCATTTTTTCCCTCTTGACTACTTGCACGTCTTGTTATGCTTGTTTTGTGGACACCGATCGATGTTCGACGGCTTGGATTTAAAGGTGCCTTCGGACGTGTACGTTGTCATAAGTAGCGTTGAACCTGCACTGACATCTCTGTTTTTTCTCTTGAGATTCTCAAGTGCGCATCATGCTTCGAGGAAACTGTTTTTTTTCTGTAGATCGTCAGTCGGGTTGTGCAGGAGAGGCGGATCCTGAGCCTTCAACAAGTCCTACTTACCCTATCCGTACCGGCGATCCTGGTCAATCATCCATGGCTAATGCAAATTCCTTTGCAACACATTCACTGTATTCTTCTTCTCGGCATCCAAACCAGACTCTGTCTCTTGCTTATGCAGGAAGTGTAGAGTCGGTCCAAAACTCTATCTATGACGAATGTCCCTCAGCTTCTGTATACACATCTCAAGGCCTCGTTGAGCGCGAACTCGTCAATAGGCCAGCGTTACATGCTTTTCATGCTGCCGCGGAAACCCTTCATCTCCCCAATTCACCTGCCTATATTAGTCGCGTCGATAGAGGTTGGACCAGCCGACATAGGATGTACGACACTGGCAGGTTGCAATCCTCAGACCCGGTGTCTGGTGTATTCTACTCTACTGCGATGCAGAGCATTCCTAGCTCGAGTGGACGAGGTATTGACTGCCTTGCGGCCTCGATGGCCGTATCGGAGACAAGGTCTATTCCATATCGCGAATCAACGATGCGTACGGAAGGCCCGAACCTTTTTGCGCATGCACATCCTTTCCCGGGAGATACAGACGCTTCTTGCTCAGAGTCCAACTCTACATATGCAGATCCATTTGGTGTCTCGCGGGTCCGAACCGCGTCTGGCATTCCCATGAGTATTAGTACCAGCTGGTCTGGCATCAATCCTTCAGACGATGATATCGATGATCCGTCTAATTCATCCTTGCTCGTTACTCCTGCTTACAAACAGTCAAATGGACCTGTTCCTGGTCAGACACGTGAATCTTCTGGGCTAGTCTCTGCCATTGGGTCTAGTTTGTTCTCAAGCTATGACGATGAGAGGGCAGTCGGGGCAACCGTCGGGAGCATCTCAACGTTGTCTGACCCAGGTGTTGCCAAGAAGAAGAAAAGGAAATCGAAGATGCACCAGTGCGAAGTCTGTTCTAAGCAATTCCCTCGGTACTATCTCTCTTCGACCTGCAAACTGGAAACTAAGATTTTTTTACACAGACCTAGCGGTTTGAAGACACACATGAACACCCACAACAACCTTAAGCGTTCGTCTCATTTCAATAGTTACTGTAAAGCGTTCACTGACGCTTCCAAATTCAACAGCCTTTTCGTGCTCTTTTCCCGGCTGTAGCCGGACATTCACAGTGAGGTCGAACGCAAAAAGGCACCTTCGTATTCATGGTGTCAACCCGGAGGAGTTCATGGCAGAGTCGACGGGTCTTAGATCTGGTGATACTGACTACGTCGTCAATTTCAGTGAACCGGTCGTGACACCTAACAAGCATGACCTTACAAGCATCCTGCCGGAGCTCAAGTGGATCCCATGCAGTCTCTCCGGTCGCAGTAATGCAAGTTCGTTGAAGCACGTATCGGACGAGGGCGAAGCCAGCTCTGAGGAAGTGGAGGATGATCCTGCTATTCAGCAAGCCACGCTTGCTTTGACGCTTCCGTTACAACCTGTAACGCCTTCAGATCCTCCTATGGATAATATGGAGGGCCAATACGAAGAGAGAAACTCCTATGCTGATGCAGGACAAAGTCCTTATCACACATCTCAGGTATTGTCTGATCCGTGTTACTACAGCGTTGTGGACAGTTCATCGCAGGAAGCGAACTCTCGTGATGACGTCTTTTTCAGTGGCTTGGGGTATGACGCCCGAACGCTGCACAGAAATACTCACACTGGAGTACACTGTTGAAATATCCATATTTTCTTCATTCGTTTTAATTTATTCTGTCTCTTCGAGTGTTTGATTTGCTGAATGTACTCATGGACTTTTCAGTATCGTGGTCTTCCGGGTCCTGCTGTGGATATTTCTCGTACTGCTGTGGTTTTTTAATAGGGTAGGGACTAGATCCTGGAAGTGTCAGTATGGTGTGTCTAGTTTATTACATGTAGCTGTCTTGCGTATCTAGAATACTATGTACTCTCTTTCTTGACAGGCGTTAACAAACACCACGTATGGAAATGTGCCAGTCAAAAGAATGTAAATTAAAGCTAAATAGTAGCGTTACAGCTACTAGTGGGTGGGGTTTTTCAATTGTCGGATATTGC
The DNA here is from genome assembly GCA_000296255.1 of Omphalotus olearius VT 653.13. Taxonomy (NCBI): domain Eukaryota; kingdom Fungi; phylum Basidiomycota; class Agaricomycetes; order Agaricales; family Omphalotaceae; genus Omphalotus; species Omphalotus olearius. The sequence continues at coordinate 81,207 of JH814854.1, forward strand.
GACCATATTTGACAGATCCATTATATTTGCTATATATACATGCATCTCACCCGACAGTAGTGACTTTTGAAGAAAGCAAAAGCAGTCCTTTTCATTGAAACCAAATCCAACATCCTATAGAGCCAGAATATCACAAGCACTGGCTGTAGTATGGGCTTGATGTCGTGCAAGTAGAGCCTGAGGCGCAAACCGTGGGCCCGGTGTAACCAATACCACCGCTGAGAAGAGGAGTGTGAAAAAAGTCAGAAAGGATTCAATACATTGCAACAGATAGCGGAAACGTACCATTGACCGTACTTGGTCTGTGTAGCAGCAGGAGCGGTGCTAGTGGTAGTGCTGGTGCCGGTGCCCGAACCGCCCGAACCAGAGCTGCCACTGCCAGTAGCGCTGAAGGTCGAGCCAATGTCACCAAATTTGATGTTCGAGTACACGACCTGGGCATTGGGGCTTTGGCTCTCTACGTCAGTAGGTTGGCCAGAGGAAGTGGAGCAAGTCCCACGGGCGACACCGGGGGAGGATGCAGATTTGTTCAGAGGGTAGTCACTGTCGAGCCAGAGCATCTCGGCAGCATAATCGTCCCAGATACTGAGAACCAGTACCATACCCTCAGCGAAAGCGGATCCCATGCCAGTCAAACCTCCTTTCTGAGAGAAAGTGTTTGTGTCACCAAAAGCGGTCTTTTGTTGATCGCAGAACACGTCAGTAATCTCGTTCGTAGTGTCGACTCCGGCGATGTTGGACATCGCCTGTTGGATGACTTGTCCGTTCTGAACGTAGAGACGGCGTATAGCAGATAGAGTGCCGGAAGTGGTGTTGTCGGAGGTCAAGAATTGAGTGACGACTGTGATTTTGCTGTTGGTGTCGACAGTCATGCCGGGGCCGTAGAAAGTGAGGTTGCCCATGCGGTAAGTGTTGAAATCGCAGCCAGCTTGATCACAGACACCCCCAGTAGATCCAGCAGCGGAACAGTCAGAACCTGTGCAGGAGGTTTGGCCTTGCACGGTACATGGATGAGGAGTTACAGCCGAAGAGATGGAGTTGGCTTCCCAAATATCCATCTCGTTGCAGCAGGTACCCATATCACCGGTTCCTGCGTTCGGGTCAGAGTCGGAAGGTGTCCAACCCTCGACGTTGGCCTAGATGTTTAAATGAGTGACCGAAACACTGAGTTCACAATTTAAGGCACCTACAACTCCGTCGATGAATTTTATGTCCCGAGGACACTGCGAATCACAGTAACCAGTGCCGTATTGGGCACCTGCTTTGTTTCCAGAAAAGCGAGCCTTAAATTCGTTACGTCACGTTAGGGATCGTGGAGAGATGATGTTACGAAAAACTTACCATACCACCATCGGCGTCCATTTCTGAGAAGTAGAGAGCACCATTGAGACCGCAAGGAAGTTGAGAGACATCAACGTCGAAAGTGAACTCTTGGTTGAGAGGGTTGAAGATCTGGTATTCAGTTTCGCTTCCAGGGGCCATTAGGTACACACGGGAACCGACGTTCTTCTGGGAGGATGTGGTCACAAACTTGAGGGTGAGCGCGTCCCCGCTGGTCGTGATACCGTAGGTACCTAGAAATTTATAACGCGTCAATTGGATTGAAACGCGTATTAAAAGCATGAGAACCTGAGTAGTCGGCACCGTCGAGAGCACAGTTCGCAGCGCAAGTAACGCCATCGGGACAAATGGTTGTGTCCCACTCATTGCCGGTGTAGCAATTGGTGTAGCCGCTGACGATGTGAGTCCAGCGCCAGTTAGAGTCCAAGACGACGGACGAAGACTGAGTCGTGCAAGAACCAGAACCAGTACACTTTTGCCAGGAAAGCGATGGGTGCGTTTCCGCGGTGTTTGTACCGATTTGTTGGCCGTATACAACAGCCAAGAGGGCGAAGGAGACGAGAGCAGCTGTCCTGAACATATAGCCAAGTGAAGACGATTTCTTTTTGAATCGATGCAAACTGTTGCGAATCCATTTTATAGCAAAGAAACGGAAATAACCCGGAGAGGTGAACGCGTTCTACCAAGAATATCATTAAAACCGGGAGTGAACAGAAATCAAATGAAAATTTCCACAAACCTTGATATGCCCAGGTGACCAGAGTACGTACGGCTTCCGGTGGACTGACCACAAGATGAAAGGCAAGGAAAAACATCGTTTACACTTCGGTCGACTGCTCAACGACTTTTAGAGGTGCACGGCTTTTAAAAATAGAAGACTTAAAAGGCGGAGACCATGCTATGATAGTCATGCACCTCTCGCCAAGTGGAATCTGACCGTCCGTCCACAGAGATTTACCGGCTGCAAGGCCTGGTGCTCTGTTCCTAGTCGTTTTTGTCTCGCTCGGCTTGTGCAACGTTGGTACCATCTCTCATTTTCGGGGTTTTTGAGTGCCGGCAGAGCCTAGGTCAGTCAGCGACCATCATCCACAGTCAGACTGGTCTTCAAAGAGTTCCTCCTGCTTCACTTCAAGTCTTCCGCTCTACCCGTTGGGAAGAAAGAGAGAAACGAAACGGACAATTAATAGCGTAGTTGATGTGGGCCTGGAGATATTCATAGGTGAGTGAATATTCTTGACGTCATTAAAACGCTTGATTTCTGTGCTTCCAGGAACTAATACAGTCATCGCAGACATTTACTCAACGAACAGTTTGTTCTTCTTGTGCCACTCCTCGAGCGAGTGGGGACCATAATCTTCATACACTTCCTTCTCGCCCTCTGGCAAACGAACCCAGGCAGGCTTAGAGTTCACCTTGCAGCAGACCTGTGCATCTGTATTAGCGATATATCGAGGTACATCGGATCGATTGCCATACCATCGTCTTGGGCACTTCAAGCTCGGGGCTGTCAATGGTGGAGGCAAACGGGTGAATTAATTCGGGCCTGTTGTGTGGAATCAACTGATGTGAATCTGAGCGCTACGTGAGAAAGATGACTGACCAGTGCTTGTCCCATAGCCAAAGCATGCTCGAGCATTTGGAACAAAAGTTCCTCTCAGAAGACGCAATTGATTCTTCTGGAGTATCTCTGTTCATGACAGCCTTGTAAACACTGAGATGGTACCGAATGGGATATGTGCTAGTCAGTCAAAGGATCAACTGAAATTACAGGACGATGGCACCTGATATGCTCCTTGCCTTGCGTGATCTTCAAGCTCTCGGAATATCCACCTAGGTTGATTGAACCGCCAGAACCACCCACTTTACGACAGATAGAGCAAGTGCACAACTGTGACCAACGTGAGGGCGAGGTGCGGGTTTTACTGAAACAGAAACTCACCTGATAAGGAACGGCCGTACTAGATTGCACGGTGAAGCGTACAGCACCGCAATGGCAGCTACCCTTCAATTCGACAGGCATTCTGAGAACTGATAAAGAGGTGAAAGTTGATGTCAAGGACCAAGGCAGAACGTGTCGTCTCCTGGAAGCAGACAGAATACGGGTTGATAGTCGATTCATAATGACTCTAGACTGGAACTCGGGCCCGTGAACTTGGTACCCATCTATATTACACATCTATATTGTATTCTTCCCAGCTCACACACCAGAGCAGTGATGTCTCCAAAGCATGTTTCAATTCGTCATGCAACAGCAGGATTGTCATGCATATAGTAGGAGCCATCCGTGACCCATTCAAGGGAAGAAATGGATGGTCGGGCTTCGGCATGTCCTCTGGTTCTCATTACGCCATCTTCCCTTCCGACTCGGGCTTGAAACAGTCTCAATAAGCTAGTGCAATAGGCCCGTTGGCAGTCTCATGAAGATGGATATCACGTTCCGAGACGAAGGTTCCCGTATTACCATATTACCGCACATCCGGATGCTCTTATATGACCAGACAGACTCGAAGGTTTACTATACACATCAACTCTCAAGTCATGTCGATTCAGTCTTCAACATCTCGCCTATACTTTCACACCTGTCTACTTGCTCTCGTGCGTATCCTATACTTGCTTGAGATCATAGATGAACACGTCGAGACAATCCTTTACAGGCAAACCATTGGATATTTCGCAAATATGAACCTACGCGCTTTACCTTCTTCCCAACGCTTGCACTCTTACTATTGGAACCACTCGGGCTGTCTGTCCTGTCTGCCTACCCGAGCTCGAACGTGGATCTACTACAGTCACTCATCCTCAGTGCCCGAGCAACGACCACTGTCATCGTTTACTTGGTATTCTATGCCACACTATCTGCGTCTATCATGCTTTATCGAATATCTCCATTTCATCCTCTGGCGAAGATTCCTGGGCCAATCATGTTCAAGTTATCGAAGTTATGGGTTGTATGGAAGTTTAGAACCGCGAAACATCATCTGATTCTCAAACAATTACACGACCTCTATGGAGCTGTCATTCGTATAGGTGTGGCATAATGATCTGACTTTTTCAATTCAATTTCCTCATTGACCGTAGGACCGAATGATATATCTATCATTGAAAGCGATGCAATTAGCACCGTTCTAGGAGCTCAAGGTCTACCAAAAGGTGCCTGTAAGTCACTTTTTTTAAGCCAAAACCAGTGGTCTTAAAATATGGTATGAACAGCATACGTTCGGTTCCGAGACTCCAATGAACATGAACATATGCCCAAGTCCTTACTCATCATGTCTGGAGATCAACATAGAGCTCGACGGCGCTTATGGGATCGGGCAATGAACACAGAATCGTTGAAAGTGTATCAGTCTGTCATCTCAGTCCGTGCGCAGCAGTTGGTAGAAAGACTGGAGGCTGAGGCGAAGACAAACGGGGGAAACAGGGAGGACTTGGGCAAATGGTTGAATTTTTTTGCGTACGCTTTTCCCTTTACACCTCGTTCATTGACAAATACCAACTGACATGATAACTCTAGTTTCGACTTCATGAGTGATATGGGGTAAGTCGCGATTTTTCTGACCCTAGTTCCGACGTGCTTACTCGCTGAATCAGATTCGGAGGTGGTTCTGATATGCTCAAAGACGGTGCCGACAGACATGGCCATTGGGGTGTCCTGTCCACTCACATTTCGTAAGTTCAAGTCTAATCCGCATATCTATCTAATTCTATAACGCTCCCCGTCCCCCAGTCTTGCCTATCTATTGTCTCAACTACCCTGGCTACCCCGATTCTTTGATACCAGGATTCCTTGGCTTGCGCGCAGAGTCACTGTCTTGCCGAAGGTGGCAAGGCAATGGTCGATGAAACGTATTTCAGAGGGCGCTCTGAGAAAGGACATCTGGTATCATCTGGTATGTCTTAGTTCAATTCCTACAGGAGCACTCACTCACTTTCATTGCTCTTTCGTTTCTCACCGCGTGTGATGTGTAGATGGATGAAGCCGGTTTGGAAAAACAAAAACCGACCATTCCAAATGTTGCCGCGGATGCTATCCTGACCATCATTGCTGGTGCAGACACGACCTCCGTTACCTTGAGCACACTATTCTGGCTGCTTCTTTCACACCCTGAATGCTATAAACGCGCGCAGGAAGAAGTAGACAGTGTATATCCCGCTGAATCCGATCCTCTCGATGTGTCGAAGCATTCGGGTTTGCGGTACCTTGAAGCTTGCATGTGCGTTTACCCCCAGCTAGTGTTCAGACTCATAATTGAGTCCACTTCCTTTAGAAATGAATGCTTGCGCCTATTTCCTGCGGTTCCTGTTGGCGGTTCTCGTGAGATGTCTCCCGGAGGCAAGGTTGTAGCTGGACAGTGAGTTTTCCCCTCTTACTATAATCATCAAATCAAGTTTTGATTCTTTTCAAAAACACCAGCTATCTACCTGAACATACACAGATATACCTCCCAGCTTATGCCCTCCACCGAGATCCTCGTAATTTCTCGCCTCGTACAGACGAATTTGTCCCCGACCGCTGGCTCGCGGGTAAATCAAGTTCCGAAGAATCATTAACGTCAGATACCGAGAAATTCCAAAGCAATTTGAAGGCTTTCATCCCTTTCTCCTACGGCCCATCCAATTGCGCTGGAAAGACTCTAGCGAAACAGGAGATGCTGATGGTCGTGTCGTTGTTGTTGCAGAGATTCGAGTTTGGTTTTGCAGAAGGTTTTGATGCCAAAGGATGGGAAGACACTTTGGGGAGCTTATTTGTGACTTTCAGAGGCCCGCTCGAGGTTTGCATTAGATTGAGAAATTAGGACTGATACCTCTCTGCTTCCTTGCGCCTCCCAGAATCCAAGTATATGAATCAGAATCAACGGTCAGACAAGATACTAATAAAGGATTGAGAATGAGATCGGAAAAAGAAGTGCACTCCGGACAGCTGTAGTCCTCTCTTCCCATTCCTGTGATGGTCGTACTGGCAATATAAACAGGACATGCTCAAAGCTTTGTATCGTCCTCGATATCTGCCCAGCCAGTACCCTTCAAAGCCTTCAACGGTCCTGATATTCTTGTATGATCCGGGCGACATCCAGTGCGAGCACAGGTACCTTGGTGACAATCTTGTCCGGTACGTTGCCACTTGGCTATTGAAACCTGAGTAGTACTCAAGACCTCGTTGTCGAACCCAGTGTTCCGCCGAGTCCGAGAACTTTTAATAGCAAGAGATGTACAAGAGTGGCTTGTGAATGACTTCTGCAATAACTTTAAGAGAAGATATTCAGATTGACTGAGGGCTAGGCGGTGTGACAGGCTTCTCAGCGGCTATTCTCTACTTCAATCATCGTCAGGTTTGTCCACCTGGGATCTCATTCTATCAACTACTACTTACGACCCCACCCGATAACATAATAAGCGTACCTAACCACTTCACCCTCGGTGCTCCTAGTCTCAGTCTCACTATCAGTATCACCATCAGCATCGCACTCGATGAATTTTTTAGAGTAAATGACTAAATCCAGTTCCGAGTCGTCACAATGCATCCCTCTGCATCTCTCAGCATCCCAATCCCTACAAAACTTAAACACACTCTCAACAGTTCTAGACTCTTCCTCGAATAATCGTCTGAGTGGTATGACCAGGTGGAACGTTGCAGGGGGAAGAGTATCCGGGACCGTGTCAGGTTCCGTGCTCGACTCGCGCTTAGGCTTGCGCAAAAGCCTCTCGAGGCACCCTCTAATCCACACCGCATGATCAGGTTCGTAGATTATATCAGCCCCGAGGACGAGGTCAAAAGGTCTCTTGAACTCCTGTCCTTCCGACAACTCTGAATCGTGTAAGCGAGAGCTGGAGCTGGAGAAGAGAGACCAATCGAGAAAGTGCGACGAGATATGTGTACGCTCAGACTCCGACTCTGAAGGAAAGTTATTCCGAATGTTATTCGCCAGGTTTTCAAGCACGGAGGAGTAATAGTCTGTCGCAATGAACGTCATTCTTGATTTGGGAGACGTAGGCGTAGACGCGGTCCTAGATAACACCTCCGCAACTTTTGTCGCAGTGAGACTAACCAACCCAGTCCCAGCCCCAAGCTCCAATACACGAAACGCCTCTTCACATCGCGGTCGAGAAAAGAGCGGCGTCAAGGGAAAAAACCTCCCCGGCTCTCTCGTAATTTCCTCCGCAAGCACACAAGCACCTCCCCACGTCTGCGCACCTACCGAACCGAACTCAGCGTTTTCCAATGGGAGATCAGTGAGCGTCACGGTTATTGATGCCTTCTTTCCCGTTGACAACCCCAACTGGTCATCATGATACCCATCTAGATCCAGAGAAAAGTCGTACGAACGCTCGACGGTGCCTGCGCCTGATGTACCGGAGCACAAAGCAAGTAGTGATGCTGCAGGGGAGAGTAACGAGTCGGTCGAAGTTGAGGAGAGGCGAATGAGAGCTGTTAACCATTTAAGCGCATACGTCCGTTCGAATGGGTCCGAGGAGATTTTAAGTAGCGATTCACGTTCGCTTTCAGCGGCCCTAGCTGTATACTTCCCCTGCCCCCTCCGCCTCGAGCCTCTGACCCTAGGCTTATAGATCCGTTGTAAATAGGCTAGATATTCAAGTAGTGATTCGGGAGATTGAAGAGCCTCAGGAAGGGATTTTATGGGTGGAAGATATGTTGAAGGTGAGAGGATTGTCATCTATGTAGCGGGTCTTTCAATTTCAGACTTTGAAGGCAGTCGGAGTTTGAAGGAGTTTCTAGTACTTACTACTACTGGACCTCGACCACATACTTCGACGATACATCTTCTGGCATGAGGCAGCACTATTCCATACAGCAGACTTGGACTAACATATACTGATCAGCGTCACTTTTGTGGATTGGTACTCCAAGTTGCTCCAATCTTGGTGAGTTTAGTCTCCTCAAACTCCACAATTGCTCTGAAAGCGCGAAATAGCCGGCCGGAATGTTATCTATCTCAGGACACACAGTACGGGTTTAAAGTCCCGGGACCCATGCTGAGCGCTGAGGCCGAGGATGAGGAGATCGACTCCAAAATGGACTTCTGTACAGCGATTGACGCATATCAGATGGTATTTTGTCGCTGGTTCTAACTTAAATGACGACTGTTCAAAGGATGCTCCATGCTTTCTTACCGATATAAATCCTTCTTTGAGTACCTCTTTCCAGCGTTAGTAGATGGCTTACACTTACCCACAACAAACTTTTCCACAACAACCGTTAATGGGGGCAACTACAGTGAGTACTCATGCTGATTTTCTAGTCTTCTCAGCTTTCTTATGAATTGCACCTCTAGTCATCGTTTATACCACCTCCAACGAACTTTGCACCAGGACCCGAAGCTCTTACAGGTTCCCGTCGAATAGCGAGTTCGGTGGATTATATCGTCATTCCTAGCTCAACCTTTAGCAGCCCCTTCAACCCAATCGCCCCCGGAGGTGCCGGGACTGCTGGTCTTGTTGCAGGGGCAACAGCAATGCAACCTACAGGAGTTACTACAGCTGGAGTACCCGCAATGCAGACAGGTGCTGGTGTCCCAACAGCTGGTTACGCAGCAAATGGCCCTGGTGGTGTGAGCGGTGGTGTACCTGTAGGACGAATTGAGGACGTTGGAGGTATGCCTTATCCCCCTGCTGGCGGATCCAGCTTAGGAATAGCGATGAACCAACTAGGAATTGGAAATACTACGACAGGAACCACTGTTCCTGCTGCCGTAGGTGGTGCGTGTTATGGTGGAGCTCCTGTTGGTACTGCTGGGGCTGCTCCGGCAAGTTACGGTGGCGCCTATGGCAGCGGGTATGGTCAATACCCTGCTGGTTATGGTACTGGTGTCGGATATGGTGCCGGTGCTGGATATGGAGTAGGTTCTAGATCTGGGTATGGAGTTGGTGCTGGGTATGGTTCTGGTGCGTACGGTGCCGGCACTGGCTACGGCGCCGGCTCTGGTTACGGTGCTGGCTCTGGTTACGGCGCTGGAGCGGCTGCCCCTCAGCAAGGTCAGCCGTCAGTGATAGTCGTGCACTCAGGTAGGCATAGGCGTCATCATCGTCATCATGGATACGGTTCGCGGCGGTCGAGAAGTGCGGACTCTTATGACTAGGATTAGTCTAAATGCTCTGTTTTCACGGTCGACATCAGAAGGCAATAAGCACTTATGTATTATAATTCTTTGACTGCGACTTGTAAGTACAATGTATTATATTATGCGCTACAGAAACAAAGAAACTTACATCGCGAGCACACGGGCCACGCAATTGATTCTCTTCGAATGTAGCTTAGTCAAGGACTCGGAATGAGGATAAAGGATTTCTAGCAGATACATTGATATTCACGACAGTCAGCAACCAGAGTGCAATGTATGGAGGTGTTTCTATGCGTACAGATGGCCAACGACACAAGGTGTGTAGACAACTCTAAATCC